>ML677362.1:4537016-4786636 GCA_007922305.1 Dermatemys mawii
ATAAAGAATATAGAATGCAATGTCACAAGTCCCTTTAGGGAAAAATCTTTGATTTTGAGCCAACTCCATTTTTTCAACTTTCTTTCCATAGAATATTACCCACAATGCCATAGAACATGATCAACAGCTTCTTTGGTTTTGCACATTACACAGCCAGGCTTTATGTCTTTTTAATAAGTTTAACTTATCATTTAAGGCGCAATGACCATTAGCACTCTAAAAATGACTGTTTCCCTTTTACTATCATGACAGTGGACTACAGTATTAGCTTCAATTTTTGAGCATACCTCATAAAACCTTTGTCCTGTTGTTTCCTGAGTCCATAGTTCTTGCCATTCTTTCACAAGTTCCTTCATGACCACACTTTTAAATTCTTGTCTACTTAAGTGTGTCTTAATATCTACTTTCTCATTTTTTTAGAGCATGTTTTTAGAGCACATTCTTCTCCTTTCCAGGTATTCTGATCTGTGCCGGAATCCGAACTATTGTTACACAGTTACCTGCTTGCATTAGTTCCACTATTAGGAACATTATTTTACTTTATGATGTCATTTCTGTTTTCTGAAGATCCTGTTATTACGCCTGACAAGGAATCAGATAAAATTACAGTCGCAGCTGGTCACATATCTCTTATCCAGGTTAGAGTCAACATTATCCTCATTAAGTCATCCATCAGACTGGTCACATCATTTAATAGCCTTTTATATTTCTGGATTCTAAGACTAGGAGAACAGAAGGCAGTTTCCACTCTAACTACGCTGTTATCTTTTGACCCATCTGTATAAACTTGGCAAATCTGGCCTCATTTTTTCATAAATAAATTCAGAAATTTCAGTGATCATAATGTGGATTTTTTTCTTTCCCTCTTTTTTTTTCATGCAATGCCAAAGCCACAAATGAGGAAATAAATGTCCAGTTGTTATGTGATTTCCATAACTAAACAATTTTAGTTCTCTTAATTTTTGTTTTTTATATATCGCCTTTGCTCATTTTTTGAACCTGATAGTATGAGGAAGTCCGTGGCAATCCATATCATTTTGTCTAGTAAGGTCCCAGCAATCCTCATAAATCTTTTGCATACTTCTATATTCATGTTTCCCTTTTATCTTTGCCCAAAAGGTTAGATCTAATAGTTTCATCATTAGATTTATAGGTGCATCTCCAGTGGCTATTTGCAAGACACACTGGTGGTGTTATCATTGCACAATATGCCAGTCACAGAGCTTGGGCTTGAAGTAGTTCAAAGTTTCTAAGGGGTGTTTTTGAAACTGAACGAAAAGCTTGGAATCTATAGTCTAAAACTGGTCTTATCAATGCTCTATACATCATCATTAATACCTTCTTATCTGTACTCCTATTTGTTTCCAGCTATACTTTTAAGAAAGTTCATCCTACTTTTACACTTTTGTAGGACATTATCTATGTGGCTTTTCCAAGTTAATTTATTATCAAACCCTAGGAACATAAACTTTTGAACTATTTGAATTTTGTCACCAGAAAGAAATAAGTCCCATTCTGCCCTAACTGTTTTTCTCATTAAAAGCATTCCCTTTGTTTTTACAAGTGAGAATTTCAATTCCAATCATTTCCCCACTTGGAAATTCTCTGGAGTGCCTCATTTGTCTTGTTCATGGCTATTTTAAATCTTTTATGTTTATTCCAAATAGCACAGTCATCTGTGAAAAGGAAAATACCTATTCCTGTCTGCACACTTTCCAGGAGGTCATTTGTCATAATAGAAAACAAAGGAGGAGTCATAATATTTCCTAATGGAGTTCCATTTGTAAGCGTGTAGGATTTTGATAACACAGTTGTTACTTACAAAGGTCCCTTATCCACCAAAACATTCTCCCATTTATTGCAATTTTGGCTAGTTTATATGGGAGGCCTTTCCCCCATAGCATGTCATATACGTTTTCAGCATCCAGAAGGCCTGTCATAAAGTTATTAGCCATTATGCTTTTTTGTAATCTTCATTTCAAGTCTCAGTAAATGTGCATCTGCCTTTTCTAAAACCATTTTGTACCTCAGTTGTAATATCACTTTTCTTCAAGTATTCCATTCATCTTACATTTATAATTTTTTTCATGATTTTCTCCACACATGATGTGAAGGCAATAGGCCCATAAGCATTAGCTTGTGTATGTACCTTGTTAATTGGTATTATCCATGCCTGTTTCTATTCTACCTCATAAAAAGCAGTAGATAAATCAGCACAAACGCAAATTTCATACAATGACTTGCTTATACTGATCTATGTACCATACACTGAAATATAAGTACAATATTTATATTCCAGTCAATCTATTTTATAGTTATATGGTAAAAATGAGAACGTAAGCAATGTGTCAGTATTAATGGGCTATGACACTTCTGTATTTTTATGTCTGATTTTGTAAGGAAGTAGTTTTTATGTGAAGTGAAACTTGGAGGGTACTCAAGAGAAATTGGATTCCGGAAAGGGGTACAGCAGTCTGGAAAGATTGAGAACCACTGACTTATATGATCTTCACCTTAGGCAAGAAGCCTGTACTTGTCGGCCCTCTGCCAGAGCGAGGAAGCCCAACTTTTTGCTGATCAGCCCGAGTGCGGGCCTGAGCCCTCAGACTCTCTACTGCCCTGCCTTGCTCAAAGGCCTGGGCTAACTGATTGTTTGCTGCTCAGCCTGAGTACAGGCCCGAGTGTGAGACTCTTTGCTGCCCTGCCCTGACCAGGAGCTGGTGCTCTGTACCTGTCTTTATTGTTCGCCCCTGACCACAGGTCCTGACCTCATGTCCCATCGCCCCGCCAATTCCCCACATCAGGTAACTCCCGGAGACGCAGCAGGGTGGATTGGCCACATAAAGACCCAGAGGCGGAGGAGCCACTCCCCACAACGGACTACACACAGATATAATATTACTTTTTTCCCATTTCAAAGATGGCTTTCTTAAATTCCTTTCCATGCCTTATTAACCTATGTGCTTTCCAGCCAAGGATTGTTAAAACAATGTTATTTAAGATGTATTATTGCCTTCATTTAAAATTGCATTAATGAGGCCTATAGAGAGGTTGTCTACCTTTAGATATTTTTTTGCTGCTTTTGCTATCTTTTCAGTTTTATCCGCTGTCTGCAAGGTCAGTTAATTACTTTATAATGAATGCTATAAACTTCTCTTTACCTAAAAGCAATGCATCATCTCCGATTCCTCTCATATTCTTCTCTCTTACCAGAGATGTGAGCTGCTGCCCTGTACATCTTATCCTTTACTTTTGTCTTTTTCTTTTTCTATTTTTTTTTGCAGTGAGTACCTCCACATATGATATGTTGTGAATAATTTTATGTTTTTGTATTTCTCTAGCTCGTTCTGCTACTGCAAATCCTTCATATGCTGCACTGTGCATTTCCACGCAATTGCGCCGTTTAGGTTCTATTTCTTCTATGCAGTTCTCATACGAGCAATTCCCTCCACATGTATTACAACTCATTGCTCCCTTACAGATAGTTGCCTCATGTCCAAGCCTTTGACAGAAAGATTGATACGCCATTTGGATCCTATCTGGAAGTGTCCTGCCTTTAAGTGTTACATGTACAGCCAGATGGCTGTTTTTTCCCCTCCCTCCTACTAAGTTGTCATTTAACAAACAGTACTTTATTTTTACCTGTACTCTTTTTGGTATCATCCTCCACCAGTCCTAGCGGCACTCCATACATAACCGATCTTGCTTCCACCAGGAATTTAGGCAGTTGACACAACCTTCATTTTCCCTAAGGTTCTAGGGTTAAGAAGCTGTCAGCTTGTTCCCTATGTGTACATTCTATCACTAGCTCTCCACCCTGCATTCTTTTAGCTTGTTGTACGTCACCAACAGTTTGTCTTATCCATTTTGCCATTTTCAGGGGGTTAACATCTCCTGTTTTCACATCTCCTGTCACTCGTTTGATAATTATGAAATATTGGCTTTTCTCCTGGTTCTCATTTCCATGCATTCCTTCTTCAAATCTTCATATATTTAGTCTTTTCTTCTTTTTCCTGACTCAAGACCATTCCTTATGCCAAAAGTGGTAGAAAGTCCCTAAAAGTGGAGGGGCCACTGATGGCTGAACCATGGCCCTGCCCCCGTGCCACCCTTCCCTCTGAGGCTCTGTTCCTGCATCATCCCTTCTTCCTGAGCTCCTCTCTGCCCCCTCCTCCCCATCACTTGCCCTTATGGCCAGTAAGTGGGGGGCCATGGCCCGCTTGTCTCCTTGTTCTGGCACCTCTGCCTTATGTTCTGCTTCTTCTCCTCCTAGTCCAAGGTAACTTTCTTTCCCCCATTCCCCCATTTTCAGTTTCAATGTTCAGACTCATTTCAGCCTGGGGCCGCTGCAGTCTGCAGCCCAGCCTCACCCTCTTCAGCCAAACATCAGCTGGGCCTGAACTGGTGAGTCATCTGAGATAATTATGCTAGGCCTGTGCCAATCAACTAGAGCCCAGCCAATCTGCAAGCAAGGGCCTAACTGGGTGACTCCAAGGGAGGTAAAAAGGCTCATTATGGAAGCAGGCACTTCAGCCTGCACAATGTCACTACCGTGGTGGGAGAACTCCCACTTACCTGGTAATTTTGACAGACTGCCCCAGCCTGAGTCCTCCAAGGCTGCTGAGAGGACTCTGAAGAAAGTAATGATGCTTGAAGTAGCATTAACAGTATTGCCATTAGCTCGTAATCAAATATCTGAGAGGCCAGTTTGGGGTGATGCCATGGAAATTGCTTGGTCCCTGGCTTCTCCCTGCCCACAAACCCTCAAATAACGAGCTCCTCAAAATGTACCCAGAGTTTGATTTCTGCCTGCGATCCCTAGGTTCTACTACTTTCCAGGCGAGGAGCAGTGGGGTGCTGTCTGGGGTTCTGTGCTCGGTGTCCCCATCCGGTACTCTCATTTTGAACCTTTGACCCTCACTCCCGTCCCTGTTTGTCATTCGTTGTCCCTAGTAATCAGTTGTTCCTGGGTCTAGTGTCCTTCCCGCTAGGCTGGGGGAGGGGCTTTTAGAAGTGGGCTGGCTTGTGCCTGCCCACCTCCTGGGTTTCCGGCTTTCCAGGCCTTCAGCTTGGTGTGCGCCTGTCTCAGGGTGACTGGCCCCTCTAAGAGGTTCTGGTGCAGCCCCACTTGTGCCTCGTTCAGCTCTACTCCCCAGGTGGGGAACATTATCACTGTCACGAAAGGTAGGTCATGGAGCTTCTCTTTTACCAGAGCCAGTGGTAAAAGAGACGCTTCCAGAAAGAGAGAGAGAAGGTAGCCAGCTCAGAGGAGGCCTCTCCCAGCCCAAGGGGGATTGGGCAGAGTAGAAAGGGGCCAGCTTGGAGAAGCTGACAGAGGACTGCAGCTGGCTTGAGTTATTAGCACAGAGACTGAGAAGGAGGGTTGTGGGACTCCTGATCTGAAACCTGCGTGAGTTATCCCTACTGACCCCAGAAGGAAGGGAACAAAGGTCGGACTTGATTAATTTGACATACTGTAAGAGACTTAACAAAGGAGACCCCTCACGGGGGACATCTCAGTTTAAAATATTCTGGCCTGGGAGTGGCTTCCTACAAGAGGCAGACAAGGGACATAAAGGGCAGTGCACCTGCAGGCCCACACTGTGCTCCGGGGGTGGGGGTCAGAGAGATGGCTGCCCGTCACAGCACCTGTAGCTGAGCATCTGCTGGATCCCAGGGAAGGGAAAATAATATCGCGGAGGCAGCGCTTCCCTGTCCCACACACTGGGTGGGGGTGTTCCAGGTGAGTTGGACTCCTTCTGCTCACATAAGTGGAGGGGAAAATTTCAGCCCTTGAGATTTTCTGTACGTGTGTGACTCTGAAAGGGTCTCTGTACCCCACTGAAATAGACTCTCCGTGTGCAGGGTGGGGTAGGGGACATGTCTCAATGCACAAGGTTTGGTCTAGAGCTCTAGCTGGTCTCAGACTCCTGAAGCCCCTGCCTTTGCACCACATGATGAATTATGAACAGCTCCACAAAGGGAAAAGGGGAATTGGCGAGAGGGGAATTAGTTAACTTTTCCCATTGACTGAAATCTGTGACCCCCTTATTTCCCTATGGGAGCATGTTGCGGGTGCTACTTCAGGTGCCTCACACAAGGAAATGCTCCCAGAGTTGGTGTGATGGGGACCCAGGTGTCTCCTTATGCCGAATGCTCCATGTGAGCCTTCCAAGAGTCAGGTTTGGTTTTGTTCTTGGCAAGTTTTTTCTCTGGGGCAAATGCTTCAGGCCTAGAAGCAGCCCAAAAAGACTATTGAGAGAGGCTCCAGCTTTGAATGCCGGGGTACTCCTGGCTCTCCTGTGCCTGCAGAAGTTGCAGTCTCTGAAGGGAGCATGTAAAGGGTCTCTTGACTAGTAGCAGTTCCTACAGAGGGCAGATGAGTATCCAGTGGGTGAAGGAGGAAGCTTGCTCTGAGGCAGCACCTCATACATGACAAAAGGCTGCAGCATGCAGTCCTCCAGTGCTAGCCTCACCCCTCAAATCAGCGTCTAAATGGTGTGGAGCCTCAGCTGAAGCAGCCAGCTTCTACCTTCTTCTGTGTTTTTTTCTGTTTAGTTTCACTTTTTTTATTAAAACTGGCACTGGGGATTGAGCTGAACTGTGTCAGGCCAACCACAGAGAGCTGTGGAGGTCTTGGGAGGAGAGGTGGGCGTGTCTTGCCAAATGATCAAAATTCGTGGGATAAAGAGACAAATGAGCTCACAATTGAGGTAGAAGTCAGGCTATGTATTACATATAGCAGGCAAATAAAAAGAATACAAGCAAATCAATACTACGAAGCATGAATATATGATCTTACGCTCCTTCTTTCTGTTGCTGGGAACTCCAAACAGGCGACAATGAAGGGACCCGCAGGCCAATCACACTTGCAGCACCTCACCAGTTAGGTCTATGCCGAAGTTCCCCAAGTCAAAATTAGGGAGCTTATTTATACCCTTAATCCACCTATGTTGACTGCACACTTGCAGTCAACAAGTTCATTAATTATACCTGTTTTGATTTTAGGTACCCAACTCTTATCAGTGCTTACAAATTCCTTTCTAGTTTCACACGAGCTTTATGAGGTGCAGCTGCCCACTCTAATCAACTAAAAAACTCCCCTAACGTTCCAAAGCCATGCTATCTAAGCAAGCAGGTGCATAAACACTAACATTTATCAAGGCCAGGGTAAGGTAAGCCAAAGGCCAACAAAATGGAAACTTAGGCTAAGGTAGGCCAGAGGCCTGCTTGATCAAAGAAAATGGAAGTCCAGGCATGAAAAGGGTAATTGGGCACGCCATGTCTAACTCCTCGTAACAATGTCTTCCGGTGTGTTTCCGCTACAGGGCGAGTCCCCTATAAATAACACATGAATAATGGTACAGGTGGCTTTTTTGCCACGGCGACCAATAACTGTTGCCATATTGCCAACCCTGCGTATTCAAAAATCATGAGTCAAGCCCTCAGAAACCATGAGACTTTAAAAAGAATGAAGTTGGATTTTTTTTATTTGCCTTCTGCTTTTTAGCCCTTTCAAGCTTTTTCTCTGCAGTCATGAGCTTTAGAAACTTTTTCTTTTCAATGGTCGCTGAGATTCTCATATAGTCCTTCAACTTCAGGAGCTGGGGGGTTTAAAAAGACCACCAAATATTGCAAAACTCATGATAAAATCATAAGTTGGCAACTCTGCCAAGTGGTTCTATTCTACACCATTTTGGAATGCTGGACAACTCTTGACTCCATTGGTTCTCATAGAGCATTCCTAATGCCTCCAGCAGGTGGTAGCAGTATCCTTTCAAATGTCTCTTCACCTAGGTAAATTATTAGCCACTCCTGTTTTCCTGGTTGCTGCTGAAGGTTTATGCATGAGGTTGAATACTCCCTTCTTTCCTTGGGTCAAAGTGCGTCACATCACTTGCATGGGATCGCTCAGTCCTGGGTTCTGCTGTTTACAAGTCATCCATGGACACATTGCGATCAGTGATTTATCCCCAGTATGTGGCATCGCATTGTCAGGCTCTGATACAATGTTGTGGTGCAAAGATTAAAACGTTGCTATGTTGAGATAGGGTGATTTTGTTCTGTGAGTGGCTCACAACGTTACAGAACTTAGCCCATTGTGGGTGTTAGTGCAACAGACAGAATGATGATAAAGGAAAAAATTCTCTTAATAAAGAGGTATAAAGTAACCAATCAGGAGTAGACTGTAGGCTTTGAAACAGCTGAGGCACACACCCAGACCAGCTGTGTCTGCAAAACAGGTGCAAAAGAAGGCTACCCTCTGCTTTTGCAATAATGCCATTGTTGTGCTGATATGATACACTGGCTTAGTGCACACAGTTATATCACCTCCGAGTCAGCGGGCCCAACAAGGATCACAGGAGTGTCTTACTCACAGCTAGAGCTGGTTGAAACTTGGAATTTCCATTTAATCAGAAGTAGGAGTGTTGACATTTCAAAAAGTTTTGCTTTTGTTCCAAATCAGAATGAAAGCAGATATTTTTGAAATTTCTGTGACATGGAATGTCTGAAAATGTTGGGTTTTGGACCATTTTTGTTCTGGAATTTAAAACTTGTTTTGAATTTTTGTTATGGCTTTTTTCCTTGTTACATATTTACAATATTTCATGATCTGTCAGTAAGTGTATAATATGACATAATAGTTGAAATATTCTAGGTTTATTTCATTTTTTAGCACTTTTTCTTTTGATGCTTTTTGCAGTGTCAGACCACTTCATTACAACACAAACAAAAGACTGCTCTGCGGGGGAGGGTGGGAAAGATATGTCAATCAGTACAAAGTAACAGCTGCTTTTAATGATTTTACAAATAAAATAGGTCAACTATTATGTCCTATTATGACATGTCAGTAATAGTAACTAATATTCTTTTGTTTCAAAATATTTTTTACTGAGGGAATTTTCTTTGAAATAGACATGTTCTGGGGAACATTTCAGTTTGACAAACTGGTCATTTTTCATGGAAAAAATACTATCCATGAAAAATTTCTCAGCAGTTCTACTCACAGGTAAAGGAGAGGTCAGAGGATAAGGGCTTGTACTTATGGTGGTGAAGATCTGGGGTTCAATCCCAACTGATGACGTGGTGTTGTACTTAACAGCAGGATGGATAAATTCTAATGAACCTAATGATGTACACTGCTACCTTGATATAACGCGGTCTGATATAAGGTGAATTCTGATATAATGCGGTAAAGGAGTGCTTCGGGGGGGAGGGCTTGGCTGCATGCTCTGGTGGATCAGTGCATCAGCGTGTCTGGCTTTGAAATAATGTGGTTTCACCTATACAGTGGTATGATTTTTTGGCTCCTGAGGACAGCGTTATATCGAGGTAGCAGTGTATCATATTGGTGTGGAATATTAGCCATACAGGCCCAACATGATATAACTATCAATAAAAAGGATAGAACATTTTAGTGAGGTCCTAGCTGTTCATTTATGGTGCTAAACATGATGATAGAAGTTTGGTCTATTAAAGAATGTATAGTACAAATAGCCTTTGCATTCATAACTAAATGAATAAATTCACTATCTTCCTAAAGGTAATACCATCTGATATTTATTGTATTAATTTATATAGGGTCTTCCAGACAGGCACTACTGTCATACAAATCATAATAGCATGCCAAAAATTAACATTCTATGTGCATTCTGTGTAAGCACACAAAAGTGAGGGGAGGGTATTATCAGCAAGGTAGTGGGACCAGTGAGATACATGGTAGAGGTAAAAGGGAAAAAATATATTGACTTCTATTACAAGAGAGGAAAAAACGCACTGAAACTGGTGAGCATGCAATTCATCTAACTATCTCAGGTACTTATATGGCCCCCATGACCTTAGCACGTCACAGTCTTTAATGGATTTATCTTCCCAGTTCCACTCTGAGGTAGGGCAGTACTGTTGTCCCCACAGCGGGGGCCCTTGTGAGCAGGGTGGAAGCCCTTTGGCTTGCCAAGAGGAGGAAGCAGTGTATGTTTCCACCGCAGTCAGAAGAGTGACTGCAGCATGTGTAGCCATAAGCAATCTAGCTTCGATCTGTCTAGCTTGAATAATGATAGCAGTGAAACTGTGGCAGGGTGGGTTAGCTACTTGAATACTTACACAGGATCCCAGATAGGCTTGTACAGTGTGTGCTGCTGTGGGTTCACTGCTATTATTATTCAAGCTAGCTAGATCAAAGCTAGCTCGCTTACATCTACATGTGCTGCAGTCACACTTTTGATTGCAGTGGAGACATAATCTGCATTATACCTGTTCTAGGGAACACTTCATTCTCCAAGGCATACCTTTCACTAGAATAAGTTCCTCAAACAGTCTAAATAAAGCAAAGCCAAGAAAAGGCTGCAAAACTTACTTGTTGAACTTGGAAACAATCTGACCAGAATAGACAGCAATTAACTGTTAGGCTGTTTAGGATAACTGACATCATATACTGGGGTTAACATACCGCAGTAACTATATTTAGTTTACTTCTTGGAAAGATGACATTTAACAAATTGCTACTCAACCAAACTTTTAAGGGGAAGTTTGTACAGCTATCCTTGTCATACAAAGAGTTAATCATTCATAGATGTTTTTATAGTCTTGTAATTCATTGCTATGAACATTAATGATTCCCTGTATTACTGCAGAAGTGACAAAGAGTCCTGTGGTACCGTAAAGACTAACAAGTTCTCAAGTAGCATTTTTCTTTCTTTCCCTATCTGTATATTTAAATTATTACTGTTAGAAATATGTTTGTGGATTTGTGTATGTGTGGTGAAATCAGTAACTAATTTCTAAGTTATCTGCAAAAAAAAAAACCCTAGAGGTTCTTGGGTGCCTAAGTATCCCTTGGAATCACAGTAAAAAGTTGCTTCCTCCCTCCCGCACCAAAATCTGATATAGCATCCCTGGCTCGCCAGGAGTGGCCAGAAGGCTGAGTCACATGCCACGCGCCAGGCACCACAAGCCACAGCAGCAGCGCAGAAGTAAGGGTGGCAATACACCATATACCAGGCCACTCTTACTTCTGTGCTGCTGCTGCTGGCGGCGTTGTCTTCAGAGCTGGGCACCTGGCCAGCACCCACCAGTATGATGTCACCCTGCCGGTGCTTAATTTGTGCCAGGACTGAGCTCTGGCATCTCATTCAATACAAATTAAGCACTGGGGGGGCAGTGGGGCCCAAAGGTGATGGAGTGGGAAAAGCCCAGGGGGTCAGGGGTGATTGCGAGGGTGCCAAAATACAAGTTCAACCAAGGTGCCATTTTCCTTAAGGCTGGGCCTGCTTACAGCTCACAACTCTCTATAGCCAACCCCAAGCCTCTCTTTCTCGCTCCAGCTTTTTACAGGGTCACACTGTACTTGTAGGTTCCTGCTTGGGTTGGTTGCCTCTCCCTTATTCTCTGTTCTTCCATTTGTTCTCTCTCACACTGGTCACAACAGGCAGTATTGTTTGGTATAATATATGTTATTTAACAAATGTTAGTTCCAACCATATAAATATTTAGTACGTATCCAAATATTAGATTCAATGACTAAAATATACTCAAGCTGTACATATTATGATCCCTTGCTTTTGGTGGTACATGCAGCATTCTTATGGTTTTATATTTCACCAGGAACCTTGCAGGGTGACACAGATAAGAGTGTAGTTTATTTCTTCTACCTGCAGACTGAGAGAGTGAGCTACTTGATCCAATGACATAGGTGGGGTATCCTCCACTGCCCTTGCCTGGGAGGAGGGTGAACTGCAGGAGGAGTGCTGTGTCGAGAGACTGGGAAACTCTCCCTGTGCTTTTAGTAGAGGAGGAGTAGCGGTACCCTTCCCGCCTTGCTCCCCCTTATTTTAATTTCCAGTTGTATAAAATATAGCACGTCGGGTTTTTTTTTTTTTTTTGAAGTACAGCACTGAAATGTTATCATTATCACTTTAATTCAAAGGCTGGGTTTACAAAGGTGAAGAAGCCAATAAAGTTTATGGCTGCTAAGTTAGCAGTTTGCTGAAGTATAAAAGCAGGAGGAAGTAAAGACATTTTCTTTGCTGGCAACCCCTCCAACTCCCCCATAAAGCATAAGTGACATCTCTCCTAGAATATTCATTTCTCAAAGAGCTAACCATGAAGCTGCTATCAGAGCTGTTCTTCCTTTGGCTGCTGTCTTTGAAAGGTAAGGTCTTTGGACATTGAAAAATCTTGTTAGAAAATGTATGGAAGCTGATTTTTTTTTTTATGGGTTGACGTGCAAAGATCAACTGAAAAGTCAGACGCTTTCAAAGCAGAAAGATGAATGGTACAATCTGCATGTATGACTTCGGATGGCACACATGGCAAAGCTTATTGTTAATTATCTTAGGTAAATGTGAACAGTACATAATAGTATATGGGTTTGTATCTTTCTGGAGACTGACCTCCCAAATCTCATTCATTTTGGGGTACTGAATTTTCCTTGAGAGAAGAATAGCACCAAATGGTCAGACTATACATAATTTTTGTTTCTTTGTGAATGTAGGCCTTAATGTTTCCATGTTTTGGTTCATCTGCAAAATGGGTAGAACAATAATTCCTTTGTCATAGCTACTTAAACTGTAAGCTGCTTAAGGCAAAGACTGTATCTCGCTGTGTATGTGCACACTGTATCTCACTGTGTGTGTGCACACAACACCTTGATTAGGGCCCCAAGGCAAAAACTAGGGTGGGCATCACTCTTGTTAGAAAAAAACTTATGTCCCAACATCCTAGAAAATATGGCAAAAATGTGTGGACTGAATCAAAAATAGGTAAAATACATGAAAATTGCACAAAAATATTGGTCAGTTATATGAAACAATTCATGCTTTTACATGTAATGCCCTTATTTGTCTAAGAACATGGATGAATAGCTAGACAAACACTAGTATGCAACAGAGATGGGAAACTCAAGAATTTCCTCTGAACTCTAAAATGCTATTGTGCCAAACACAAGAAGACTCCAAAAACAGGCAGCAACAGGGGCTTGGAAGTTCAGACACCTGACTTCCATTCCCTACTCCCTTGTCACTTGGGCAAATCGGTTCACTGCTGTGTACCTCTTTTCCTGCCCTTTGTAAAATGGAATGCTCCTGGGTAAAGCAGCTTGAGATATACGCATGAAAAGCATTCTATGAGAGCTAAGTATTATCATGAGATTGACTCTACACTAGTGCTTCATAAGGAGAAGTGGTTCTGAACGCCCTTGAGTGATTGGGAAGTTTAGATGTGGATCCACATGCAAACTATGCGTCTAGCCCCTGTCTTATTAGAGCAAATCAAACCCAGGTATCCCATGTAATCCTTTGCCACTTGAATGCAGGGAAATTCTGAATATAAACTGTTTTTTATTAAGAAAAGATAGTAATTTAAATTGAATCTGCATTCATTTCAATCAGGAGAGGGAGGACTCCAGTTCTCTCTGGTTCCACAGAAACTCTATCCATTGAAGCTCTCCAGCGGCGGAGGAAGTTTCAAGTATTACATCATCAGAGCAAGCTTTCATTGGCTAACCATAACCTCATGACATGACACTGTTGCTTGCTGACTGTGAAAGGAGTAGCCTTATGTAAATTATTCCTTGGGAGTTATACCATGTACCTGTTTGAAAAATTAATCTATTTTAAATGTGTGCTGAATAAACAACCAAAGACGTCTCATAATGTCATATAAATTAAAGGCTGACTCAGACATTGTTATGTATTCTGGGTTGCAAATCTCATTTATGTTCTTATGAGAGATTTATTTATTTATACAGTGCACTTTAGAAATCAAATAGAAGAGGTCCTTGGCCTGAGGAACTTATAATTAAATTCAAGCATAACACAGCAGGGATCGCAATAAGTTATGTGTGGTGGATATGGGGAGGACAAAGGGTACAGAAGCTAATAAGATCTGTTATATATACAGATCATAAAGTTAAGAGATGAGATCCTCCACTGGTGTAAACAGCTTTCCAGCATTTATTTTAATAGTTATGCAGCTTGCATCCACAGACGCTATGGCCCAATATGTTTAAAAACTGAGGATGTACATTTGGTGCAGAGTGACAGGGCACTGGAGTGGAGATCCACTTTGGAAACTGATTTAAGATTAGCAGCCGTGTTAGTCTGTATCTGTAAAGAAAATGAGGTATACTTGTGGCACTTAGAGACTAACCAATTTATTTCAGCATAAGATTTCGTGGGCTATAGCCCACTTCATCGGATGCATAGAATGGAACACACAGAAGTAAGATGCATTTATATTCACAGAAAGCAAAAAAAGTTGGAAATTACCATACCAATTCTAAGCTTATGCTGAAATAAATTGGTTAGTTTTTAAGGTTCCACAAGTATTCCTCATTTTTCTTTTTGGAAACTGAGAGAGAGAAGAGGTGAAACACTCTTCCTTTCAGTAATAGACACATTTAATTGTATCACTATCTACTGAGGAGTTTATGCATGTTAGCAAAGAATGAGTGAAATTCATTAATTCTAATGGATTGTTTGATTTTTCTCCACTCCCACCCCCTCCCCAAGGCACCACAGCTCATCCCTTGATGGAAAGTAACTATCTGAAGGAACAAAAGAAACTGGAGGTAAGTCCCTGGCATGAGGAAAAGCTTTATTTTTTTTCTGTTCTCAGTGCCACACCTGCCACCACCTGATGTTACTACTACCTTGTTCTGATGTAACTCCTCAATGAGAGAGAGAACCCAGTGATCTGGATTATTAGTTACTGTGCAGAATTAATTGCAATATAAATAAATACTCTTAGTGTTACATTAATGCTAGATTAGGCCCTGCAAAGTCAGGAAGTTCCAAGATAGCTTGGGCAGATAGCTTGCAACTACACCAATTTATTACGGTTGCCCTACGCTTCCCCTGTTTGTAATTGCTTACAACTGGCAATCTTGACTCGTTTGGTCTGAGATTTAAATGTTGCATATCCGCCCTAGGCTCAATTTGTCTGCAAAATTTCAGCCAAAATGGTTCTGCCATTTCTGGGAACAAGGTGTAATGTTGTTTTTTTTCTTGTCCTAAAAAAAAAGAGACCTTTACTTTGAAATGCTGTCGCACCCCCGTGCTTTTGGAACAGGGCCTTGACATTTGGCAAGCGGGGTGGCTTGTCTGTCCGGGATGTGCCCTTTTGCGGTCCCCTTGCAAATCCACCCAAATTTACTCAAGTCTTTTAAAAAAATGGAGTTTGCACATGCTCTTACTTGGTCTTAACAACTAATATCTGAGATGATGCCATCGATCCTCACTGAGCATAGTTTAACCTCTTTCAGTGCCTATGTCTGACTGAACTGTGCATGTGACCACCCTCCCTCACACAGAGTGATTGAGCTTTCTTCTGTCAGGGCTACGGGGGCTCAAAAGGACTTTTTCCGTGTGGGTTGGAACCTCCTAGATACAAGCAGGGAGCCTGTCTCTCCTGTGGTCTCAGTGACCTGCCCTCTGCTGGCACTCAGGTCACATGGAGGAAGAAGCCATTTGACTCAAATGCAGAGGGGCCAAAACCTGGGCCTGGGGAGAGGGAAAGGAATAAGTGGGGCAAGGAGCCTGATGGGGCTGGGAGTGGGATGGGAAGTTGGAAGGAAGGAGAGAAACTGGGACTGGTTGTAATATTGCTAACCCCAAAGTTTCCAAAATCACAAGTCAGACCCCAAAAATCAATTTTTTTTTTTTTAAGTTTGTATTGTGTTGTTTGATCTGCCACAAGTGTAAGATCATCTGAGGCAGAAAGTCTGGCTCCCTATGCTATGCCTAGGGTGACCAGACAGCAAATGTGAAAAATCAGGACAGGGAGTAAGGGGGTAATAGGAGCCTATATAAGAAAAAGACCCAAAAATCTGACTGTCCCTATAAAACTGGGACATCTGGTCACCCTAGCTATGCCATTGTTCTCCTGTGTGCCTGCCAGCAGATTTCTCTTGGGAGCTGCATTACCCTAGCTGAACTCTCCAAAGCTGCATACTAGTGGCGGTAAAGAGGGCTCTGCAGGAGGTAATGCTAACTGAAGTATCATTAATAGCACTGCCACGCTCAAGAGATCAAAAATCATGCATCAGACTCCATAAAAATCCATGAGATTATTATGTGTTCTGTTCTGCCCTCTGATATTTTTTTTTGAAGTCTCCCTGCCCACACACAGGGTATGTGTGAGACAATTAATGTTGCCCACTCTCCCAGATGAATTGGGTAAGGTGATTGTGGCCCTCACAGCTCTCACCCTCACATTTGCCAGTCCTCTGCCAAGCAATTAATTCTGCTCCAGTTCAAATCAGTTCCGCCTCCCAGCCTCCTCTCTGCTCCTTCTGCAGGGACAGGGCTTTTCTACCTCTCGCCAGGCCTGGGTGAGGCAATTTCAGAGGCTCTTCACCCCCCTCAACCCTTTCCCAGGCTTAATGTTGCAGGCAATGGAGAATAGGAAAGGAGCCGTCCTTGTTGCTCACAGGGGAAAGAGAGAATAGAGCAGTCCTGAACTTCAGGGCTCTGTCTTCTTCCTCCCTGCCTGTGAGACTGATGTTGGCTCTTGAAGGGAAGGGAAAGTGCTGTCTGCTCCCTGAAGCAGCTTTTATTGGCTGCTCTTCCTCCTCTGACTGTTTTCCCCATTGCCCCGCTTCCTAGCGTGTCCCGACACAGGGCTGAAATTTGTAAAAAGGCTGGAGCTTCTCCTGTCATTGGGTGACTGGCTCGAGCTCCTGCCAAAATCACACAAATGTGCAACATTGTGGTTGGACAGAGACAGGGATTAGAAACCAGAGCTGGGGAAACAGGGCCTGGAAGCTCGAGAGGAAAATGGGAGGACTGGGAGCCACTTAGCTTTGTGAGAGGAACCCTGAGAGCAGACGAGGAGTTGGGGTTAAAACTGGCACTGGCTGGATGAGGAGACTGGGACTAGGAACCAGTATGGGAGGGAATAGAGGCAGTAGAGAGAAGAGCCTCATCTGACAAGAAGCCGGGGGAGAATTGGGACAAGAAGCCAGGGAGAAGTTGGGGGTGGGGAAACTAAGTTTGGATGATGACTGTGGGGAGTGAGGCTAGGAGTGCAAGCCGGGTAGGGTGAGACAGATTGCACAGGCAACCTTAAGTCTGGCGTTTCCTAATGTATGAATACTTGACTTTGTTATCTTAATAATTTTCTTGTAACTTATGCAAAAAAACCTAATAGATTTATGTTGTGTGAAACAGCTTTCAAAGGACCCTTGTTTTATAGCTTGGTATTATGTTTCTGCAAGTCTATAGAAGATCTATAGATGAAACTCACCTTTGTCCAGAGAGTTGGACAAAGTCTGTGCACCACCTAAGTCCTCAGACATGGCTTACGTGTTGCACAGGTCTTCTAATAGCCCTTTACACACTGGTGAAGCACATCTTATAGGAATAACCTATAATGCTGCTCTAGGCTCACCAGCTCACTAACCATGCAGGGTGCTGGGGAAATCCCTGCAAAAAGGAACAGGGGTCACATCTGTGGAGACTTCATGGTCGTCAGCAAAAAATGAATCAGAGGACCTATCCCTTGCAATGTACAGTTTCATCCAAAGGATGAAACTAATATGGTTCTTGAAATTTCTCTAAAAAGTTATAGAATTGAATAGCGATGGATCTCATTTCTGTGGATTTGTTTTGGAACCATGCTACAGAATTCTGTAGCAGGGTGTAATTTTTCTCTTTAAAATCCCTTGTTGTCAGAGGGTATGTCTACACTGCAATTAAAAACCCATGACTGACCCAGGCCAGCTTACTGGGCTTGCGGGACTCTGGCTAAGGTGCTGTTTAATTGTGGTGTTGCTGTTCCAGCTTGAGCTGTAGCCTGGGCTCTAGGAATCTACAAAGCAGGAGAGTCCCAGAGCTCGTGCTGCAGCCTGAATAGCTACACCACAATTAAACAGCCCCTTAGCCTGAAACCCAGGAGCCCAGTCAGCTGGCATGGCCCAGATGCAAGAGTCTAATTGCAGTGCAGACGTTCCCAGAGAGACATTGGACTGAATGGGCCATGAAGTCTGTACTAGTTTCATCCCTGTGCCTGTAAGGGTGGTGCAAATTGGTGGGACGGTATGGGGGGGAATCTGATACTGTCACTAGCCATACTTAAGGTTGCATGTCTGTCACAGAGGTCACGGAAGTTATGGATTCCATAACCTTCCGGGACCTCGATGACCTCTGCAGCGGCTGGTGTGGCTGACCCCAAGGCCGCCTGAGCAGCTGGGGCAGCCCTGGGGCCAGCTGCACCAGAAGCTGCTCTGGTGGCCCCAGGCAACTGGTCTAGGGCACTGGGAGCAGCAGCAGGGCCACGGCTCCCCAACCCAGGAGCGGCAACGGTGGGGCCCTGGGCCACTCCCCACCCCTCGGCACCTAAGATTTAGTTAGGGGTAATTTTAGTAAAAGTCACACGCAGGTTCCTGGCCGTGACTTTTTTGGTTATTGCCCATGACCTGTCCATGACTTTTACTAAAAATACCCATGACTAAATAGTAGCCTTTGCCATGCCGTAACCATTTGTGAATAGAGGTCTTCAGGCCTCTTGAGCCAACACTTTATCTCAGTCTAAATTCCCTTCTTAAAAAGAAAAGAACTAAAACTATATCTTTTTGCTGTTACAGCCTCTGAGAAGATTCCAGTTTCCATGTGAGCTAGAGAAGCTGTCTCATTCTCCTTCATCTTCAGGTTTGTTTTTAAAAATCATCCTCTTGGAGGCTTTTCCTGCTCTAAGTTTGTAGGAAGACATAGAGTTGGTCTACACTACAGGGTTAGGTCAACATAAGCTGCTTTGGCTCAACCTAGCTGTGGAAGTGTCTTTATTTAAATTTGGCTCCTGCCAAGATAAGTGCCTCTCTATGCCAATTTAGTAACACCACCTCCCTGAGTAGTGTACAGTCACAGTCAATGTAATAAGGTCACCTAGGGTGACCAATTGTCCCAATTTTATAGGGACATTCCTGATTTTTGGGTCTTTTTTTTATATAGGCTCCTATGACCCCCCACCCACGTCCCGATTTTTCGCACTTGCTGTCTGGTCACCCTAAGGTCAACACAGTGTCAGTAGAGACACTGTGTTGCTTAAGTTGACTTTACTGGTTCCAGGAGCCTTACCACAATGCCCCATGCTGACAATACAATTGATACAAGCGCTCCTGGTGAGGACATGCACCATTGATACAAGCAGCTAAGTATGGTGGCTGTATGCTGACCTAAGTTAGGCTGACAATTTTGTAGTGTAGACATGGCTATGGACTGAGTTTGAGTCTGGAAGCTGGGAATTCCTGAGTTCTAATCCAGACTGTAATAATAGAGCAAGTGACTTTACCAGTCTGCCTCAGTTTCTTCATCCCTGTATTGAAGATGATACCCATGTCAACAACTCACAGGACTGTTGTGTGATCTGTTGTTATTTGAAAAGTGTTTTGAGGATGAAAGCTGAAATTTCTGAAAGAGGCTAAGGGCGTCAGGCACCAAATTTCATTGAAATTCAATGAGTATTGGACTGCTAATTGCCTTTGGCTGCTTTAAAACTCCCAGCTGAAAAGCCCAGTATAAATGCCAGTAATGATTATAATTTATTCTGCTGTATTTTCACATTGGAGAATGTAATTATTTTTTTCAAAGCCACTGATCTTTCTAACATGGAGACCTTGATTTATCTCTGCAGTTCATACTCTGAGACCATCTGACATTAAAGCAATTGCTGCTGTAGGAATTTTGCAAACTGTAAGTATAACAGTGAGGTGAGTTGACTATAACACTTCACCTTTAAGAGCTCAGTCCTGTTTCTGTTGAAATCAACAACACATTCCTGCTGAGTTGAATGGTGCAGAATATGGGCCCTAATTAAGGTCTGTAGTTGCTGGTGGTGTGATCAAAACTCAAAACTTTTCACGTGTGTTAAAGGTTTCGAGTGAATGGTGACAAGAGATAGCTGATATTAACCACTTACCACAGGATAGCTCTGATTTTATCAGTACCCAGCTGATTTCATGCAGGAGGATATGCAATCAGGGTCTATAAACACTTGCACAAGGAGAAGATATTTGATTAGAGGACTCTTCAGTTTTGCAAATATAGGCATAAGAAAGTCCAATAGCTGGAAGATGAAGCTAGAAAAATTCAAACTGGAAATGAAGTGCAATTTTTATCAGTAATTAACTATTGGAACAGGTTACCAAAAGATGTGGTGGATTTTCCACTACGTGAAGTCTTTAAATTGAGATTGGATGCCTATCTAAAAAGGATGCTCTGGTTCAACCACAGATTTATGAGCTTTCACTGGGTGAAATCTTCTGATCTGTGCTATATAGGCACTCAGACTAGATGATCATTTTCCCTTCTGGCCTTAAGAATCTGAGTATAAATCTATGGAAGAGAGTTGAACCCAAACAGAAATGTTTGCTTAGAATTCCCATGAGTGAATTCTAGGGAATTCTTGGATCCAAACTTTGTAGCCCAGACCCATAACTACAAAATAACAAAGTTATTTGTCACTACTACCATCTATTTCCTAGTCTGTATTTCTAAATACTGCAGAACCAACAGGGAAGGATCTTGAGGAGCTTTTGGGTGTGTGTGTTTGGTGTGGGGGAGAAGGGGTTTGTGTTTTTTGTTTGCTTTGCTTCAAAACAAAATTGAAATCTCAGTTGCTGAAATATGAGGGAGTCTCATTTGAGTAACCACTTTTCCTGTTGAACTTGAGATGCAGAATACAATATTGCTGCATCACTAGGAACTGGAAATACCTTAATTTCTTTGTTCTGCCCTAATCAGCCTGAAATTTATACTGAATATGTGTTGTGGGATAACTAGAGATGCACAGAAAGGGGAAAATGGGGATAGGAGAAACCAGAAAGGTTGCGGGAATCTCATACTTTTAGAAGTTTCACAAACAATTTAACATTTTAGGGCCTAATCCTGTGAGGTGCTGTGCATCCTCAACTCCCTTTGCAGCTGCATGTACTTAACATCTTGTAGGAAATGCTTAGCACAGTGGTTCTCAAACTGGGGGTCGCGACCCCCCTGGGGGTCATGGGCTGATTCCAGGGGGGTTGCGAGCTGCAGACACCTTCAGCGGAAGCTCCAAACATGCGAGTGAGTCTGCCAAAAAACCGCTGAATTGCAAGCTTCCGCTATCGGCAGCATTTCGGTGGACACAGAGACGAACGCTGCGTGTCTGCTGAAATGCCGCCGAAACCAGAGGAGTTCAATTCAGCAGCATTTCGGCAGACATACCCGGGGCATGAGAGGACACGGCAGAGCAAAAAGAGGTCACCGAACCAACAAGTTTGAGAACCACTGAATGATACATGAACACGAAGATGAACCTCTTCAGAGTTGTCTCCTTTCCTACTACTGGTTTTGCAGTCCCTGTTTAGAAGGTAAAATCCTCTGAGAGATTTGGAACCTGTTCAGTCTGATCCACTTGGTGCCAGCTCAATTCTAGGCACAGAAATCGCAATATTAGGGTGGCAGAATTTGATTTCCTGTCCCTTAGAATCACTGGGGACATTGGGGTTTGTTCTTTTTGTTTTCCCTTTTCCTTCCTCCTTTCTCTTTTTCCTCTTGCTTCTTTTTCCCCTTTTTTTCTGTTTCCACCCTTCCACCAAAGAGGCATGTGCGTGTCTGGGGAGGAGGGTTGTTCTCACCGTGGGAAGTCCTCACAAAGAGGTGGGGCTGGAATAGTGCTGTGAGAGTGATGCCCTCCGGTGATCACCCAGGCCATCCTTCGGAACATCTGATGAGACCCCTCAGCGCCCATCAGTCAGAGTCTCTATGATGATTGGCCACGCAGGGGACTATTGACAGGAAGGACTCTGGTCCTTTTGTTTTCTTTGTACACTTTGCATGTAAGTCATAACCAATCAGGTATTTGATTATTATTGCTGCTTCTCTCCAATAATTGTCTCTGAACGGTTGATGATTCTAATGTTCTAGTTTTTCTAAAATACTTGCTGAATAATGAGTAGGAACAATTGTTGGTCTGTAGCTCATTGGAGAGCACTTTATTGTGATCAGTCAGTGTATCCAAAAAGGCTGGCTGGGGGCAGGACATCAGCCTTGCAGGGGAGGGGTGGATGTGGCAGTGACATCACAATGGCCTTTTGCAGGACCTCAGCCTATTGGGCAAAAGTGTTTGGGAGGCGGGGACCTCACAGGGAGAACCTGACATCAGGCAGGCAGGACAGAGTTGCAGGGCCAGGGGCAGCCTCAGAGACCCCTGTAGCTTTGCTGCAGCATGTCTCCTTCCCAAGGTCTCTCCTTGAGGACTGAGTGAGAATTAGGATTCATATACATCAGTGGTTCTCAAACTGGGGGTCTTGACCCCCCTGGGGGTTGCAGGCCGATTCCAGGGGGGTTGCGAGCTGCTGACGCCTTTGGCGGCATTTTGGCGGAAGCTCCAAACATGCAAGTGAGTCCACCAAAAAAACACCGAAGTGCAGGCTTCCGCTATTGGCGGCATTTCAGCGGACACAGAGATGAATGCTGCGTGTCCGTCGAAATGCCATCAAAACCGGAAGAGTTCAATTGGGCAGCATTTCGGCGGACATACCCGTGGCGCGAGAGGACACGGCAGAGCAAAAAGGGGTCACCAAACCAACAAGTTTGAGAACCACTGGCTTAGCACCTCACAGAGCTGAGATATGTACTTGTAAAACATCTCAATATTACCCAACTGTCTGCCATAACTGCCTATAAGGTTTTGGGTTGTACAGCTCATGAATTTCTAACATCAGAATTATTGTATTCCTCCTGATTTCTCCCTGTTTGAGAAGAAATTATGACACTTGGTCTGCCCTAACTCTTGAGTTTCCTTTATCTGAATTAAGAATCCTTCTGTCTGCACATGGTCGTCCATATTAAAAAGACTCTTCTTATGTTAATGCTTTGAATTGCATGGGTGAGACATTATAGAAAGAAATGTATGAATGGTTTGCATTTAAGACATGCAGCCTTTTGGAAAGGTAATATCTCCTGGCCTGTCTCGGTTCACCCAAAAGCCCACAGAAATCAGTGGGAATCTATATATTTTAGGAATGTACACAGCCTCCCATAACTGTAGAAGCTGGGCACTTTCCATATAAAATCAGTGTCAATAGTTAAGCCCCTCGTGGACTTCATAGAGTGTTGCTGACTTAAATGGACTTTGGATCATGTCCCTTGCTGGAAAGAGATTGGGCCAACATAAACTTCAGTATAGTTTAAAAACCAGTTCATCCAGCTATAAAAAAGTGTGGTATTTAATCTTTTAAAATCCTTTTGATACGTAGAATATTCCAAAGAAATGGTCTCCAAATTGTAAGCGAAATGCAATAAGGAAACCTTTAATTATGTGTTGTAATTTAAAATGCAATGGAGAAAAGGGCTATTTACTACAGTGGTTATCTGAAATATAAAACTGGAGTATGACAGAGGTAGTCTACTGTTTGCTTTATTACTAGTATTTTTATTGTTCCATGCTTATTTACAGACCTCGGATTCTAGGATGGATCATGAAGATATACTCCAAAGGTAACAGTAAACTTTCATTGGTTAGCACTGGCAACTGTTATGATGTCAGTTTACACAGCTGCACATGAGAGAGATGAGGACTAGATTGTAAACTCAGAAGTACCCAATTTTCATCTCATCCACAAAATTGTTCTTGTGCCTGGGTGTGCAAGAGCAGAGTAGTGGTCTTTAATGGAAAAAATAGAATCTGAGTCCCTGGTCATCCTTAGTTAGGAGATATAGTTTTTGCTTTAAGAGCACCTTTTACCCCAGGACGTCAGATGTTTTATAAATGTTGATTAAGCCTCATAAAAACTATGATGAAGCCTGTATAGTTAGTGGTATCACTTCCCGCTTACAGATGGGGAAACCGAGAAGGGACTTGCCCAAGTCATACAGGGAGCCACTAACAGAATGAAGAATAGCATCCATGTAGGGTGACCAGACAGCCAGTGTGAAAAATCGGTGTGGCGGGTGGGGGCAATAGGAGCCTATATAAGAAAAAGACTCCAAAATTGGGATATATGTTCATCCTAAATCCATGAGTCCTGATGCATTGTCCCCTGTGCTAACCTATAGATCAGCGGTTCTCAAACTGGGGGTCGCCGAGCGTTCCCAGGGGAGTTGCAAGCTCCTGCCACCGCTGATAAGCTGCCGAATTGATTACTTCTGCATTTGGTGGCTTTTTGGCAGACATCCCAAGCTACTTTGGGAGCACTCAGTATGTCCGCCAAAAAGCCGCCGAATGCGGAAGTAATCGATTCGGCAGCTTTTTGGTGGACATAGAAGGGTCCGCCGCACCGCTCACAAAGGCAAAAAAAAGTCGCGGTTTTGAAAAGTTTGAGAACCGCTGCTATAGATCACATTCCATGGATGCTGGAGTGATACCCAGTGCTCCTTGGCCATGTGTTATACTGTTGTAATACCACTCATCAGGGTTGTTACATCTGAAGTAAAATAAGAGTCTGATCCTCAGTTGGTGCAAATCTATTTAGCTCCATTGCAGTCACTAGAGCTATGTCAGTTTATACCAGCTAAAGTTCTGGCCCTAAGTAAACATAGACTAAAATTTAAAAATGATACTTCTAACTGTGCGTGTACAAACATACATGCCCACTCACTGGTGTGTGCCATTGCAGGGTCAAATGCATTAACTGGGCACTGAAATTGTTAGTTTGCATGCATAAATGCAGCTACTTGCATGCACACTACTTATGTAAATGTTTAGCAGAGAGGTTTAAATTAGATGGGAATAAGGTTGATAAGTTACAAACAAATACTGTTGGGAAAGAGTTGACATTATTATTTCCTTAACCTTTATGTTAAGCCCTGAAATCGGTGTTCTGTTGTGACCCAGCAACAGTAGGGAAAGTAGGGGAGACCGATCCCATTCTGATGAGGGAGTGGGTTTAGTGATTTCATCAGCTGTTAGAAGAAACACAGAGCTCTGGCCTTCTTATGTTAAGAAGAAATCAGCACTGTGCTGTAATATGATTCTGATTTTTGAGAAATGTGACAAAAATCTTCTCAGGTTTTTCTTCTATTTATAGCCCAGAAAGGACCCTCCTTCAGGCAAGCATGGGAACGCTATCAGGTGTGACTTGCTGTGTTGTTCTCAACACTGAATTCTAAGGAAATCCATTGCCAGATATCCTTAAAAGTGTGGTTGGTCCTGCAGCATTGCTAGGCTCTTTAGAGAGGGTGCAGAATCAGGGCATAGTGCAATCATAAGTGGGGTGTCAGAGTGATCTGAGGGAGGGCCACTCTGGAGGCAGAATGCAAATCCCCTGGAGTGCAAGAGAATCTCACAGACTAGCTCTCCAGTGATCTCTCCAGCTGACATTTTGGATAGTACTGACCTGCTCTGGAGAGCATTGTAGCCATCTCTCCTTGCATGCCGAGAGGATTATCACAACGTTGGGATTAGGGAGGGTACTCTTTCCATCTCCCCCAAATCTTCACCCTAGCATGTTAATGTCACCTTCATTTTCCATAGGCACAAATGGAGCTCTTTTAAATCTTGAAAATCCCTTCAGTGCTGGGGGAAATATCCTCTATTCCATATAATGCACCACGGTAGCCTAAATCCAACACTACACACAATTCCTATAGCTAAAATTGGGAGATACCCAATATCCAGGCAGCACCAAGGCTAGAACAAATCATTCCAACTTCATGCCACTGCTTCAAAACTCATAACACTGAGGAACATCATCACGGATAAGAGTGGAGGGTCCCTGACGTTGCATCTATAATAACTACCAAGAAGCCTGAGATCCTAGCAGTTTGTGGCTGATTTTTATTCTGTTAAGGGTGAAGTGGCAGGGCAGTAGTTCCCAGGATCTGGTAGTTCCCAGCAGTAGTTCACAGGTACTGACTGTGTGTGTGTGTTGTTCAGCTCTTGTTAGCAGGTTTAACCCCTCTGTACTGCATCAGCCACTTCCGCTCAAAACTAGCGGAGCAGCATCAGGAACCAAAGCTATGTAAGTTCTTTTTTTAGCTGAATAATGAATTTAGTGCTGGTGAAAGATACAGGGCTGTAAGCCCTGTGGGACTGACATCCTTTAACTGTTCTCAGAACATGTACAGCAGGGGCAGGACAAGCCACCCTAACACCAAACCCTGCCAATGTGGCTCAACTTTCTCCTATCCAGAACAGGAGTGACAAATGACTCTGTGTGGCCCAGGGCCAGTTTAACTCTCCAATGCGCTCAGGGCTATTAGATTTCATGGGGCCCCTGTATACAAGTCTTTTTCCTAATTTAAAACAAAATGATCACAATTATGGCATCGAGGCTATTAACGCTATACCAAACTTGCCTTTTAATTAACATAAAGCCATTCTGTGGTTACATTTCAGTCTTAAAACATGTAGAATATACTTAAATTAATTCAAAATAACCCTTACTTCTTACCTTAGAACAGCTGTTATATTAGTTTCTTTCTGGGAGGGAGTTTGGGTACAGAAGGGGGCTCCAGGCTTGGGCAGAGTGTTGGGGTGCAGGGAAGGGTGAGGGGTACAGGCTCTGGGAGGGAGTTTGGTGCAGGAGGGGATTCTGACCTAGGGCAGGGAGTTCGGCTGCCTGAGGGGGTGCAAGGTGCAGGGTCTGGCCAGGAGGCACTTACCACATGTGGCTCCCAGCTCAGCTGCCTGTCATGGCCTTACGCCGCATCCGGAAGCGGCCAGCTGCTGGCGTATCTCTGCATACCCCTGAAGGAGAGGGGAATTGTCTGTCTCCGTGCACTGCCCACGCCCACAGGCACCGCCCTAGCAGCTCCTAGGACAGAGCTTGGGGCAGGGGCAGTGTGTGGAGCCACCCTTCCCACCCCCCTACAGGGGCCACAGAGATGTGCCAGCAGCCAGCCGCTTCCAGGATCAGTGTGGGGCCACAGCATACAGGCAGCTTGCCTGAGCCCTGCTGCGCCGCTGGACTTTTAGCAGCCCAGAGATCATGATTGACTGGCAGAGGCTCCAGGATCGACCAGTCGATTGTGATTGACAGGTTGGTGACAACTGAATTGTATATAATTATAAATTTATTTCTGTGAGGCCCGCCTTAGCTCAAGGCCCTGGGTTGCAGCTCTTAAAGCCCCAGCATTAATCTAGCCTCCTGTGGCCTATTTAACACACCAAGTCTTTTGATTTAAGATCAGCCCTCCCTTTTTGCATCAGCAAAACAATTCTGTGGTCTTGAATGAGGGTAAATAGATGCCTCGCAACCTGATTCCGTCTTAGGGTGACCAGACAGCAAATATGAAAAATCGGGACAGGGAGTGGGGAGTAATAGGAGCCTATATAAGAAAAGGACCCAAAAATCGGGACTGTCCCTATAAAATCAGGACATCTGGTCACCCTACTCTGTCTTTGGCTTTGTACCTAAGTCCCATGCTGTTCTTTTCAGTGATTAAGTCAGCCAAAGTGTTCTTTAAAAATGACTTCACAATTTCTGCTTTCCTTTTGTGCAACAGAAACATACCAGATCAAGCTAAAGAAATGGTGAAATGCATGAAAGAGAACCAGGTATGTTTAAAACACTCGGCACTTCAAAGAGCCCAACAATAAACACCAGCACTTGGGGGACGGGAGGTGCAGAAAGGGGAGGAAAGAAGTGACAACAAATAGTCAAATTTCAAAACATTTTGAACTTCAAAATGTTGATAAAATTTTAAACATTTTGAAGTTCAAGATATTTTTGACCAGTTCTATTGAACATAAAAAAATGGGTCTGTTAGATATGGAAAATGCTGCCTTTAAAAAAAAATACTGAATTCCAGTGTTTCTGTTAAAAACAAAATTAGACTTGCCATCCCAAAGAACCTGTTGTTTGCTTCTGAAGATGTTTATCCCTATTTGTCATGGTGTTCAAAATATTTGGCTAAAGTTAATCCTAGTTTGCCTCCGGCTAATCGAGGATGCTGGATCCCTATTTCCTCATTTCACCTTAGGGTGGAATTATCACAAACGCCCACTGAGTCTGCTCTCACTAACTTCACTGGTTGATTTCAATGAGTGCAGAGTTCGGCCAATGCTGGATGCGCTGAAAATCCTATCCTGAAACTTCATGCACTGATTTCCTTGTATCCTGACCTGTTGTTTGGGTGTAAACAGTTGGAGACCTGTGACTTGGTTAAAGGATCTTGGCCTAACTGGCAAATGTGGGGTGAACAGAACTGACTCTGTTGCTCATTTACTATTTTCTGTGCTGGGAGCCCATGGCACTACACAGTCCTTGATGCTGTGGGAGCCTGGCCCACAGGTGTTTGGGATTGGATGTAGCATAAAATTTGGGGAATTCGAGTCTCCTGTCCAGCTGCTCTTCAGTATGTCTTGTGCAGCACAAGGCTACTGTGGGTTGGCAGGCCCCATACACCCATGTTCTCATGTCTCATGGCATCTGCATCACGTACAAGTGTTCAGCTGACTTGAACTCAGCTGATTCTGGTGGTTTCAGGTTTCTGCTGGAGGCTTCACCTAAACCCACAGGAAAGAGGGCTAACAGGTTGGTGGGTGAGGAATGCAACTGATGAGCAGGGCTCTTATCTTCTCCCTAGTGCCATTGGTACACAATGCACCAACTGCTTTCTCTTGTGCTTTTTCTTTTCAGATGATAGATTTCCAAAATGACTGGAAGCTAATCACAGTTTTCTTTACTGCTGAAAACCTGTGTTCCTCCTGTGCCTCCATCCACCAGGTAAGCTGCCCACAGTGTGGTCTAAGCCTGAGCATGGAATCCCAGCTCTGACTGTGGGACCTTGGGATTATTATGAGCACTAACCTAAAACCTCAGCCGTACTAGAACGTGAATCTAAGAGTTACTCATCCAGTCAGGAAACAAACGTACCATAAGACTAAAACCAACTTGTATTAAGAATATCATACCAGCTGCAGAGCAAGACTTACTTGCAGACGCTACTGGTAAATAATTTCAAATAATTATCGAGAAGAGTATGATCTCTTTGCACAGATACTACAGCAGTGGGAACTATGTAAGTGCCAAATACATTCTGTGAGCAGAAGAGGCATAAATTAGTTCAGTAAGTTATTCATTATGAATTTCTTGTCCACCTCAACGCAGTAGTCACTGAAGGAAAAATGCTACTTACTTAATCTCCTACAGCACTGCTGTTTTCCTTAGGGATCTCTCATCTTGTCCAACTCAACCTAGGCTGTGAGAGCTGACAAAATTGCAAACCTAGATGGTACAGCTGAAGTGGATTGGTATATTCAATCATTTGCTTTGAGCAGCCAGTGTCCCAAGTCAGATACTGATGTCTTATGTGACTGAGGGTATCTCTACACTGCAGCAGGGTGTGGGTCTCCCAGCCCAGGTAGACACAAGTGCACTAGCTCTGTTTGAGCTAGCATGCTAAAAATAACCATGTGAACTTTGTGGCACAGGCTAACCACTTGAGTGTGAACCCCTGTTGGCCTTGTGAGGTAAGGGTTAAGGTTTGGTCTCAGGTGGACAGCAGAAAAGAAACAAAACCAAGCAAACAAAAAAAAATCTCTTTAAATGTGTAATATTTTTCATCAGGGCCACAATGTTACCTTCTTGCTTCTCTTTTCGATGTCTCTATTCTGTGGGGGTTCTGGTACCACTCTCATGCCCACAGTATCTGAGCACCATCTAGTAGCACAGTAAGCGATGTGAAAATTCACTGCTAACATTGGCTGTGTCGTCTTCATCCTGCCAAGGAGTTTCGCCATTTTGGAGCACTCTGTCCACTGTAGTTTTACATTTGAGCGTTTATATTTTAAACTCACCACTAAGCACCTACCCGCTTGCCCAGCAAATTCAGCTGAAAGGAGTCAATTTCAAACTGGAGGGATGACTGAGTGAGCAGATTTTTCTCTTTGCTGGACCGTCTCAGCTATAGAGAACTTTTATCTTTGGCTCATAAAGATCCTTTAAAAAAAGCAATTTCTCTGTGCCTTTGGTGTGCATCAGGTTGTATTAAATTGTCTGAGTTTTGGTTTTTTTAAAAACCCATGAAATGATAAAGCCGGGACCATCTTCTCTCCCCCAAGGCTTTAATCAACCCTCTGAAAATTACTCTATTCAAGGAGTGGAGAGAAGATAACTACCTATAAATTCTTGAGCGGCAGTAACACAAAAGGAAAGGAGGAACCATTGAAGAGGGCTAAGGGGGCATAATAAGGAGTGAGCTGAAAAGGGGAAATTTGACCATGAGGTCAATTAGACTCAGTGGAATAAGTGCTAAAGAAAGTCACAGAAGCGCTTTGGTCAGAGGTGGCCAAAAGTGAATTGGATGAAGCATTTAAAAGGTTAAAATAGAGGCAGTCCCCATGCTACACAAGGAGTGGATGATCTGAGACTTGAGTGTCTTCCTACAAGGAAGACAATATCTGTATGAAGATCATTATCTGTTAGTAATGGCTTTATTGAGGTAATCTGCTCCAAGGATGGCATAATAGGTCTCTTCCATTTCAGAGTCTTTAAATAGTTTTTCCATCTCCTTGAGTCTGTGATTTTATATGCTCAAATTTTCTAATCATATCCAGTTATATTGTATTATTGGATCCTAGATTCCTCTTGACTGAGATGCTGGATAAAGCCAAATCCACAAACAATGTGACTATTACCAGTAGCATCTCTGGCACATTAGCTAAATGAGTGGAGCCCATCACTTCTGAGAAACATGTGACTTTTGCTTTTCTTGATGGTCTTGATGGTGACTTGAATTGTCTTTTCTAGCTCTATGCCATGAGCACACGCACATTTCCACATACCCCATTCTAAATTATTTCTCTCTTAACAGGAGAATCGCTCACTGAACAGCATGGAAAGACTTACCAGAGTCTTGGACTTCTTGTATCAAGAAGTAAGATCTCTTCACCAGGTTTAAGCCACTTACTATACCTGATTACCCCAGATTCCCTTACTGAGCTACATGTACAGCAGCAAAGCTACTGGGTTGGAGTTTCAAAGTGCCTAAGTCACTTAAGAGCACGTCTCCTTGAATTTAATGGGATTTGTGCTTCTAAGTCCGTCACTTTTGAAAATCCCACCTATTGTCAGCAAATGTTTTATTCACATACACTTTATAAATTAAAAGACATTTAAAAATACTGCAAGTTCATTTTCAACCTGTGTCATTGTAGGTCCCCAAAGCCTTTGTAAACCTGGTGGATTCCACTGAGCTGCGAATCTTCTCCCTTTCACACAGTGATCAGAATAAAATCAGGTAAAGAGATGTTCTTTGAACTATGTAAGGACCATGATCACCCTTTAATGTTCCTGATAGTGTACTGCATTACCACACACCACAGAGACATGGCAAGAATGCCTACATATTGACTGCACTATATGTACTAATGTCTTGTGAGCAGTGCATTTTAAGTTTTTCAGATGCCCTTAGTACTCAACAAAATGAAATTCAACACATTAACACTCAATGTTTTTCCTGCAGAAAATTTCTCATTAATGGCAAATAAATTCTAGATCCCAGAAGCCATGAATGTCTAAAAGACTCTAGAATCAGAGGGGTAGCCATGTTAGTCTGGAATTGCAGAAATGACAAAGAGTCCTGTGGCACCTTAAAGACTAACTAACATTTTTTAGAGCATAAGCTTTCATGGGCTAATACCCACTTCATCGGATGCATGCAGTGGAAGTATCCAGGGGCAGGTGTACCTGTATTTGCCTACCTATTTATACCTGCCCCTGGATACTTCCACTGCATGCATCCAATGAAGTGGGTATTAGCCCACGAAAGCTTATGCTCTAAAATTTTAGTTAGTCTTTAAGGTGCCACAGGACTCTTTGTCACTTCTAAAAGACTCTAGAATTCTAGAAGCCACAATGTTCAGAAAGGAATATTCTTTGGATTAAAATATTTTATAAACAGCCATAACGACTTACATACCCTACTTGAAACACTTCACAAGCTTGCATAGGAGACATTCCACCCATCAGTGAAATGCTCCATGCCAAAGGAGCATTGGCAATTACATAACAGCTTAGCAATGCTACACTGAAGTTTAGGTCAAGAGCAAAGCTATTTAAGTCAAGAAGAGAAAGATCCCTTCTCCAATAGAGATTGCAAGGGGAGAATAAGAAGGCAAAATCTAATGACTAACATTTGAATTTGGCCAGTACACCAGGATCTACTCTACTCTTTTTAAAAGTGCCATATGATCTTTAATAATTACAGATATTCAGGACATCAGTTTTATATGTCACTCGTAAGATGGAGTGAATAGTCATTACGTAGAAATAGGTAGGTAAAGAGGCCAGATGAGCCTTCTTTAGCCACCAGTGAGACTTCATTGATTTATGGGTTGAATTTAGCACAGTGTTTTCCAGCAGTTCACAAATGATAATTAGTGTAGTATAACGTATGGTGTGAGAATAATTGCACAGCTTGAGGGCTGCTACCACAATATTAAGGCAATAGTTCCTATACAAAATATTGCAAAAGTTCAGTTAGCTAATGCGACGGGAAATGGAAATGATTGAACACTAATGCTAAATTGTCTGCAGCCACTAATTCAAGTATGAGAGTGATGCCCACTTGACAGACCCTGAACTAAACCATGCCTGGTGTATTTGCCAGCTGAATAGATTCAGAAGCCAAGAAGCTGTCCAAAGCATTGGACATGGAAACCAATATAATTCTGGGATAAAGTAGAGGAATAAGGTGTCCCATGTGGTTTCTGGTCTTGTCAATATGCAGCCTTCTGCACTGATGCTTACTGGGCCTTCAGACATGTTCTGACACATGACTGTCAGTGGCAAATTAGAGTTCCAGCCATGTCCCACTCAAGCAAAAATTGTTACCTGAAAATATTGGGGGCGGGGGTGTTTTGTTTTATTTTCATTCTGCAGTAATGTATTCAGGAAGCCATGTAACTGTGTTGACGAAGACTCCAAACTTGATGACATCTTATTGAGATGGTCCTATCAGGTATGGCTTTTTCCATGTTTCTTGGTTTTTGTTTTAGGATGGTAAAGGTAGACTGCTACACTTATGTTCAAGATTAGGAGATGAGCGGTTATCTGTCTAATACAAATTATCCCATAATCACAACTCTGCTGACATCTATTCTGGCATTAGTAGTATGGGAGAGAAATATATTATTAGTATAATTAAGCAATCTCAGCACCTCTTGTAGATGCTAATGATTTTATAGCTCGCAGTAACATAGGATTTGCTATGTCTAATTAGAGCAGTGGTCCTTGTAGTCCAGTACCTTATTTCTGAAACTGACAAATGTCAGATGATTTAGAGGAAGCTGGAAACTTCCTCTAATATCAGTGGCTGAATGTGCTGCTGTCTTGTGTCTCTAATTCCTTCTACAAGCTGCAGGGAACCAGTTTTTATCCTTAAGCATGAAATTTGATTAACTTCCTTAGCTGCTTCTCTTTCTAAGAAAATGGTGTTAATCCAATGAAATTCTCTCAGAGCCACAGGGAGATTTCTGAATATTGCATAAAATGTTTTAATTGAATTACTACTTTTGTCTTTGGCTACATAATTTGATTATTGTGGTTTATTAGACATGGAGATGACCTTGAATTCATTTAGGCCATGGATAAACTGTACTGTGGTCTCTCCAGCCACATGCTGGTGCGGATCCTGTTAAATGGTTGTTATCTATCATTTAGAATGACTTGGAAAAGCTGCTGAAATCTGGGAGATATGATCTGAGGGATGACTTCACCATTGTTCTGCAGCCTTTCCTCCAAGAAAAAAATCTGCCTCCTAGAATGGTGAGTGAACATCAACCATTCCCTTCCTTTCTGGATCACCCTTGGTGATGATGACAGGAATATTCAGCTAGTCCTTTCCTTTCCTTAAAGGCCTGATCCTGAGATGTGTAACTCTGGTTAAAGTCAATGAGGGTCAGGCATAAAGAACATACGTCAGGATTAGCTGCTCAGAGCTTGCATGTTAATCGCACTTACAACAATGTCAACCAGAAGTCACTCTGATTTAAGTCACTTGTATAAAACAGGTGGAAGTGATCACAGAATACCTCAAGAGGCCTGATTTTCAGAGGTGATAAACCACCCTCCACTCCACATGTTTCAGTTGGCACTCTTCCACCAGGACTTATTGTCTGCATTGCTGCCCCACAGTCACAGAATGTGGAGGAAACCAGGCCAAGCCAGTGCATAGTTGCGGTAACTCTGGATGAGCCAGAGAGTAGTTGAGCCTGGTCCAAGATCTACAATCAAGTAGACAAGGAGGCAGATGCAGTGATGGACTCCTGAATTATTTAATGTGTTAGACTCTCTGTCCAACAATACTTCCACTTTGTAACGACATAGTTTTCAGCTCCTGGCAGTGCTGATCACCCATGCAGGGTAGAGGGCCAACAACGCCTTTGTCCAAGAATGTGTGAGCTGCTGTAGCAAAGGGATATCAAGAGACCAGCCAAGGTGCATCACCCCCATCTGCAGGGGTGGGATTTCTCCTCTGGATCAGAGCAGACATTTGGGTTGGCACTACATATTGCTTCCTGTCTGAAAATGGGGCATCAGTCGCAGGTGTAATAGGTTGGGTTTTTTTGTCACAGCTCTCCTGGTAGACATAAGTCATGGCATCTTGTCAAAGGCCTGGGAGAGTTATGTGTTGTTGTATGGCTATTGATCTCAAAGAGTTAAAGGTGTGTCTGGCCTCTTTTGCTGTCCAGCATTGCACACTGATAAATAGGTTCCAGGTTATTTTTAAACAGAGCCTTGGTTTTACTCAGTTACTTGGCAAACACCCAAAAGCATTTATTCAAACTGAAAGTCTATTGATTAAACACAAAGCACCAGAAATTAAAACAGGCATTTATACAGAAACCATGGTTCAGTGTTTATGCAAAGCAGCTTAGACAGACTTTATCAAAACTTTTCTCCTTTTGGAATAAAAGTATTGTGTCTCTTATTTTCAAAGCAACCTTTGATGAAAAGGAACAGGTCAATTTGCCTTTCAATCCTGATGTGAAAGGCATTCACGTATCCTGTTTGTAACAGACAGACAGGATAGAAAAGATGGATGAAACATGACTTTTATTGATATATTTTTGACACCCTGGTCCACTGGCTTGTTATGAGTGGATGCTTTGGCTGGCAAGTCGACCACATCTACTGCTTGAACCCTGGTTAGTTACAGTCTGGTCAGGGACATCATCTGATTGGAGTTTTTCTACTTCGACAAGGTAGGTTTGGATGGATGCAATATGATCTGACTTCAGGAGTCAATGAAAAGCCAAGAGACTGAGAAAGAATAAGAAGAAAGAAACATATTCAGGTGTTCGAGGTGAGGTTGGTATGTCAGGCTACAACTGAGTTTTACTCCCACATATGTGACAACTGATTGAAAAGGCTGTGGCTATCCTTGGACACTGATGGAGATGGGTTGATTGGCAAGGTGATTGTTGAGATGGAAAGTAGTTGCCACAGTCTTGGTTCCACTGAGATTTCTGGAAGCAAATGGAGAAAGTATCTGGCCCTTGGCTGAAATTCCCTTCAGTTCTGTGGAAGTTGTATCTAGTATCAGCAATAGAGCTGTCATCTGCATACACATTCTTCCCTGCTTGTGTATTGGGAGGGTCGTATGCATGTATATTGAACAAAAGGGGAGCCAAAACTTATCCCCACGGAAGGTCATTGTAGAGACGTTTAAGGGGACTGATTTTCTACCTGACTTGCAGGATGAATCTTTGGTTACTAATAATTTCTTGGATGCAGAGCATAGGCCTACAAGGAATCACCTGCATCAGTTTGGCAATCAGGCTGACATGCCACACGGTGTCGTAGCCTGCCATCAGATCAATAAGCCCTGCACCAATATCCTTTCCCGACTCAAATGCCTGTTCCACATTTTGAGTCAAAGAACCTGATCTTGGGTGCAGCATCCCCTTCTGAATCCAACCTGAATGCGAGGCAGCTGGGGATAGACGACCTCATTAATCTGCATCAGAATTAGTCTCCATCACTTTGTAGGTATCACACAGCAGAGACAGTGGTCAGTAGCCCTTGGGGCCTGCTAGTGATTTCTCTGACTTGGGAACAGCTAGGATCTTTGCTCTGCACTGAACTTTTGGGAAGCTGAAATCCTGAGACCAATGATAAGAAACTGAAGCTGCCAACTTTTGATGATTTGGCCCAAGGTGAGAGACAAACTCAATGTGGATGTTATCTGGATCAGGAGCATGATGTACAGTCATGCTCTTGATTGGTAAAAGGAGCCATCGGGTTCATGTCCGCTCCCAGTGACTGCCGTCTCTCAGCAACCAACCATCATTTTACCTGCACAACTGAAGGCTTTATCTCAGTTAGGAACTCTGCCATTGGCCACCTTCATTGCATGAAGTTCAGTTTGGAGACAGTTTCTTTCTATTGCTATTGCCTGGTTTGATCTAGAAGGTGAAAAAGGTCTCTACTCTTTTAACCTTGTGTATGTTCTTGGGGGATTTAAATTCCTGATATATTCTGGCTGCATCAGATGACCGTCTAGGAATAACTTGTTGATGGAATCCCTGAAGTATAGATTTCATTGCAGCAGCTAGAACTTTATCCCAGAAAGGGTAGTAATAGGGAGGCTGTGGAATCCCTGTCATCATAGTTTTTTAAGAATAGATTAAATAAACACTTGTCAAGGATGGCCTAGATATATTTGGTCCTGCCTCCGTGTGGGAAGGATGGACTTACTAGATGACCTCTTGAGGTCCCTTCCAACTGTACATTTTTATGTTTTTATCACTGGAATTTGTGGTCTGCTGCTGTCTAGTTTTTAAATTTTCAGTCTTTGACCCACATGATTTTAAGAATTACACTGCGACAGCACAGACTTTCAGCTACTAGCTGTTTTTAAATGTAAAGCTATATTGCACTGGGTTTCTTCGTTTGCTTTGATATACAACAGAGCTGCCTAGACCCTCAGGAAGTTGTGCATGAGCTATTAAAGTCTTTCAAACACTGTGTGGCTTTTACTTGAAAAGTATTGTACTATATGTGCTATCATAAGGTCACAATCAAGTTCCTTAGGCCAGTGCTTTAAAATATCTTTAAACATCATCTTGGAGAAATAGCTCTTTATTCCAAGCCAGGCTCTGTTAATCCTATTAGCATATTTTTCCTCAACCTGCACATGTGACTCTCGTAATCACTACCTGCTTTGCAGTTACTCTGATCTTCCAGCTATATCATAGAATTTATTGCCCTTTCAGAGCTGCTTCCTAGTACCAAGTACATCAGTCAGTCTCAAACAGTGTCCTGTTCTCTCTACTCAAAGGCTGCAGTGGAGGCTCGGCTTCTCCTGCATGTTTACTTGTTCAAATTATTTTATAACTGAGTATCATTTTCTCCTCCAAGCATTGGTGCTAGGCCTTATGCATAAATGAGCTAGTGCAGTTCCACCATGTCGTATTCTAAAATGCTTTCTCTTCCAGTGCTGGCAGGTTAATGGCAATTCCATACCAAAGACACCAGAGGAAATCACTGAAGAGGAGTGCTCTGCCTTGGGCGTGGGTCTCTGGAACAACATGGTAAGACGTATTGAAGATGTTAGCGCTGAATAGCCTTACCACAAATGCCTGAAACCTCAAAGCTGGCCAGTCCTTAAGTAGGGAGAGTTCTGTCATTAGCAGCACTGCAAGGAATGGGGGAAGCTGATAAGAGCTCCCTCATAGTTACCATTCTCAGACAGGTAGGGAGACTACTCTATATTTAAAGGTGTAGTACACAATCCAGAATGACCTCTCCTTCTAGTTACAAAATTATGTACGCTGCAGTAAGCATTTAGAAAAGTGCCTGAGATGTCCTCCTTTCAACAGAGTCTCCTAAATATGGGGCAGGCACAAAGACACATAAGGGTACAGAAAAGTAAAGAAAAATCTCTTCTGTTGGTGAGCCTGGCTTCTCTCACAGAGTCACAGCTCAGCTACACAGAACCCCATTCAGGAGAATGCATCTGGGTCTTGGCTGGCCTTCCAGTTCCTAAAATTATATTATAATACTACAATGCTGAACATAATGGGGTCCTAATCCATGACTGGGGCTTCTAGGTACCACAGCAGTACAAATAATAGAAATAATATACCCTTTTATAGCGTTTTGCCAAAATGTTCCTATTTTGAGGAGGATGGTTGGTCTGGAGGCACCTCCATTTCTTCCTCAAGGCTTCCATTGGATCCAGGAGAGATAGACTCCTTACTGCTGCAGAAAGCTGAAAATCTCTCTGGGGATTGGTGCTTCAAAGAAACATGGACAGTCCTAACCCCAGAGCCTAAGAGCCAAAAGGCAATTCGCATTCACAAAATTTGTGCATGTAATTGAATGTGAGCGGAGCTCTAGGTACTTCCACCTCCAACTAGTTGATGGTGAGTGCAAATCAACGAGTGAGAGGGACAGAGCACTCTGAAGCAAAATAAGAAGCCATGGGATAAGAAGGAAGGTCCTCTCATGGATTAGTAACTGGTTAAAAGACAGGAAACAAATGGTAGGAATATATGGTCAGTTTTTACAATGGCGAGTGGTAAATAGCAGGGTCACCCAAGGTTCTGTACTGAGACCTGTATTGTTCAAAATACTCATAAAATGATCTGGAAAAGGGGGTGACCCATGTGGTGGCAAAATGTGCAGATAGTCAAGTCCAAAGCTGACTGCAAAGAGTTACGAAGGGATCTCAGTAAACTGGATGGCTGAACGACAAAAGACAGATGAAATTCAATGTTGATAAATGCAAAGTACTGCACTTTCAAAAAGTAATACCACATATACATACAAAATAATGGGGGCTGAATTAGCTGTTCCCTTTCATGAAAATGTCATCATGGATAGTGCTCTGAAAACACCCACTTAATGTGCACCAGCTGTCATCAAAGCTAACAGAATTTTAGGAACTATTAGCAAAGGGATAGATGATAAAACAGAAATATCATAATGCCACTATATAAATCCATGGTATGTCCACACATTGAATACTGGGTGCAGTTCTGGTCAGCCCATCTCAAAAACAATATATTAGAATTGGCAGAGATGCAGAGAAGGGCAACAAAAATGATTAGGAGCATGGAACAGCTTCCATATGAGGAGAGATTAAAAAGACTGGGATTATTCTGCTTAGAAAAGAGATGACTAAAGGGCTATATGATGGATGGTTTTGAGCAAGTGAATAGGGCAGTGTTATTTATGCCTGCACATAACACAAAAATTAAGGGTTCATGGAGGACGGGTCCACCAAAGGCCATTAGCCAAGAGAGTCAGAGATTCTACTCAGTGCTTTGGGATTCCCTATATCTCCAACTGCCAGAAGCTGGGTATGAACAACAGGTCACTGGAAACTACCCTATTCTTTGCTTTCCCTCTGAAGCATTTGGCATCAGCCACTGTGAGAGATAGGTTATTGGGTTAGATGGACCATTGGTCTGACCCAGTATGGCTGTTTTTATGTTCTTATTTATCAAAGCATCTGCAGTTCCCATTTTAGGGCAGGTGAAGTAGCTAAAAACAAAATCCAGTGGGCAGTTCAATAAACACAATTTAAGAATAAATCCATGCAGATCTCTAATTTTAATTTCTGTCACTTACCAGCAGCTGGAGGGTTAAAAACTAATCGTAATTAAGGCAAAGTTTTTGTCATGTTATTTTTAGTAAATATCAGGGGCAGGTCACAGGCAATAAACAAAAATTCATGCAAGCCATGACCTGTCTCCAACTTTTACTAAAAATATCCCGAACAAAATGGGTAGGCGAGTTCACCACCCACTGCTGTTGAGGCTTTTGGGTCCTGTACCGCTGCGGTACGTGGGTGCTCCGGGATTTCCTTGACTGCAGGGCTGGGCTTCTGCAGGTTCCCTTGCCCCCAGGGCAGCTTCAGGGGTCCCTCCTCCGCCAACCATGGCTAGGCAAGTGCAGGGAGTCCCCCTGCCCGCCACAGCTAGGGAACAGTGGGGTTCCTCCACCAGACTGGGGGCCGGGAGCTGCGGAGGACAGGGAGCTGACTGGGAGCTCCAGCCCTGATGGAGAAAATGTTGTCATGGAAGGCAATGGAAGTCACAGATTCCGTGACTTCCATGACATCATCAGAGCCTTAATGGTAATCAAGGCAGTAACCTTGGAAGAAAAGGGCTGCCTCTCTGTTATCCTTGGACACTCACAAAGATAACGTCAAAGTTCATGTCTCAATTCTTCTTTTACTGCAAGGCAGATGCCATGATAAGATAGATGTCGTGCTCCTGTGTCATTGTGTTTGGCTCAGTTCCACAAAGGGATTTGTACTATGCATCATCCTCTATATACTCATTAAACATTTAGTTTCGTTTTGCGAACATAGGAATTGCTCAACTGGATCAGACCAGGGATCCATTTAGTCTAATATCCAGTCTTTGACAGTGGCCAGTAACAGAAAATTCAGGAGAAGGTGAAAAATTCTGTGATGGACCGAATAGAATAACCATTGCTCCATCAGAGTTAAGATTGTGTTCCATTTTGTACTTAAAGTGGAGAGTTCAAGCTCTTTTTTTTTTTTTAACATGGAAAACACATTGTATCTGCCCAAATTTTCAGCACGTAATCTCTCAGTTAAGCTTGAATTTTCTGGGCAGTTTCAAGAAAATCAGTTAATTAGTGTCAGCTCTACTCAATTAAAAATTGGCCCCCAAAAAGCTCACATTTTGAGTTGTGATTTTTCTGGGCTTGTTTCAGGAGGTACTGCGGTGGCTTTCTCTGCCACTTGCTGGAAGCGTTGCCTCCCTGACACACTCTCCCAACAGAAAGGAGAAAAAGAGATTGTGAGCTTGCACCTCTGAGCACTGCTTGGAGAAGCCACTCAGCCTCTTGTACTGATTGAGTCAACAAACTTGGTTCTCCTGTGGCTAAAAGGGGATGGAGGAGGCAGTAGCCAATCAGGGCCTACTAGATGAGAAAAGAAGGCTTGCCTGCTGCTTCTGAGGTGAATTCTGGTTGGATCTGGAACAAGAGAAGAGCTCCCTGAATCTAAGCTAAAGAACCCCGGCCTGTATTAAGGCCAAACAATCCAACTGAATTGCAGTTAAAGTAGGCAATAAACTGGTGGTGGTAGAGTTTAAAAACCCAAGGGTCATTTTTGAGTTGAATTTAAATCATTTGATATATGACTAGCAAGGGATGCTGGCACGAGAGGTTTTTCTCCTGGTGAAGTTTGATTAGGCCCCTTAAAAACCATTCATGGTAGGAAGCCATCCTCCTTAAATAAATGAAGTGTGATTTTTTTCCAGAATATAAGGTAGATGGGTGGTGTGTGTGTGTGGTGGGGGAATGCTGGGGGGAAGTGTGAGTGTTAATGATAGTGGAGAGATTGGGAAAGGGGGTTGGAGCTGGCATCCCTACTGGAACAGAGTTAAGGTGGTAGTGTTAGCTCTAGTGAGGAAATATACTTTTCCACCTGGAGATGCCAAGAAGTTGGTCATGTGGGGTGCCTTAACTTTTCATTTCCTTGCTTTTGTGGTTTCATGTTATGCATAGAGCCATTTTAAGTCACACACAACAGTGTTTTCATGTACTGGTATATGTTAGAGTAAATCTCTAGATCCTAACACACCTGATTTACCATTGCATCCCCTGGAGTATAAGATGCTTGTGTTCTGTCCTCTTCTAGATGGAACCAGTTGGGCATAAGGAGCATTATCATTATACAGAGATGCTTCAGGCCCAGTGCCCATCCCAGGTGAGAAGGCTTTCTTTTTAATGTGGGATTTTAACAGCTTCTTACAGAATTTCCAAGTTACATAACTGTTTATACAGATGTGTGTCTGTTTTAAGAGACTACTGCTCATTCCTAAATGTGTGGGGACACACTTCCTGAGTCTGCTCACAAAGCTTTAGGTTATAAATGGACTCTAAGCCTCTTTAACTATTTTGTATTGTTAAAATGCTGAACCACTGAGGATGTTTGCCTGAAAACTGGACTTCTTGACAGTATGTGGTTAAACCACCTTTTCACACTGGATCTTTCATACTGGTTCAAATGCTGGGTGCATCTCGTCTGAAATGTATAAAGTGAATTAATCTTTAAAGGGAGAGAACTGTCTGCATTTGGATCAATTTCAGCAGTAAAACAGAGTCCCACACAGAGTGAAGAACTTGGATCAGTGGTGACTTGAATCAATTTTTTGTCTGATCTGAAAGTGACCAATTGTCTTCAGCAGCAGCTGATTGTCTGTCTGTTGTGGCCATTAAATGTATCTTATCTCTGCAGGAATATCCATATTTGTTCACATACAGAAACAGTAACTACTCATCTTCCCCTCGGACATCACAGCCTGACGCCCTGTCTCAGGTACAAAAAGCCTTGGCAAAGCGTATAAATTACACTGGATGGGTGGGACTGGATGGGTGGGGTTGGTACAAGAGTGTTGTTGTGTCATGAACACTATTTATTCCCATCAGACCATAAAAGGTCTTGTAATGTCTCCTACTGTGTGTACTTCCAGGAAAGGAGCTATGGGACAAGCATTCCCTGTTTTGAGCGAAATCCCTCTAATACGGTTCCTGTTTCAGGTACAGGTTTTTTTTTAATCTTTATTGGAGAGCTGTTTCAATTGATCTTAAATGGACACTGTCAACTAGTTTTATGCCCAAAATGTAACTTTTAAAAAGTATTAAATCATTTAATGTAAAAATACTTCAGTAATAAAAGCAACAGAGACTTGTAGCACCTTATAGACTAACAGATATTTTGGAGCATATGTTTTCGTGGGCGAAGACCCACTTCATCAGCTGATGAATGAATGAAGTGCTTCTGTTAGGGGATGATCCACTGGTTAGAGCACCCCCTAACTCCTGGGTATGACTAAGCCAAGTTTACACCTCTCAAGTGTTTCCTCTGGATATCCATGGGTCCACTTCTTCTTTTGAAGACTTGGCCTTCCAGCCAGGTCATTTATCACCAATCCCTCTCTCAGGGCATCAGAAACCTTCATCCAACACAGATAATCAACACCTATAGTCAAGCACTAGAATGCACCCTAGAAGTGCAAAATTAAAAGCAACCTTAACTTTGGTGGTTCAGTGTCACTTTTGCAGATCCAGACTAACACAGCTACCCCTCTGATACTGGACTTCAGTAATAAAAGATGCAGCTTTAGATGGGTATTTAAAAATTCCCCTGTGGTGTTTAAAAAGCAACATACATAGAATTGGCCTTAAGTGAAGGTGAACTACAAAGTGAAACTGGCAAAAGGCAGAAAATGAAGCTAACCAGTCTGCCCAAGTAGTGTTATATGCAACTATAATAAATCTGTATGTCTTTAGCCCCGTACAGTGAATGATCTCAAAGTGCTCTATGATTTAAGCCTCCTAGCATGCCAATGAGTCAGCGAACTCTGATTATGCCCACTGGGCAGATGGGGAAACTGAGGCACAGATAGCAGCCATAATGTCGCACAAGATAAGGAAGTGAAGGAGCACCTAGGTCTCTAACAACCCAGCTTAACTGCAAATGCCACCACCTTCTCCAAAAATTAAAAAAAAAAACAGTGGAAATGATTAAACATATTAGATATTTAGCGTTATTTCAGTTTAAACAGCTTAAGGTCAAGGAAACATGTTTGAAACATTTTATTTTTTATAGTCCTTATCCCTTTACTTACAGATAGTTTTCTCAGAGGTAGATGTGAATTATTGACAGATGCTTCCAGCGTCACAGGTTTCTCTGAGCTTAGCCTTTAATGTGTTCTCTAGAGTTCCTCTGCATACACGGAACAGAAATAGATCATTGCAGACTCTTAGTACAGCTCTTGCTTTGCCACAGTGAGAGTTTTTTAGATAAGATTGAAAGACTCCTCAGTCAAATTCTGGTTAAATCATCTGATTGGCTTAGTATCAATCAGGTTTGTATCTAAGTTGGATGTACTCTTCCCAACTAAGTAACATTTCACTAATCACACTAAATGGTCCATTCTGTAAAATATCTTGGAGTCATCTCCTTGCCTATAATTACGGACAGTAGTGCTAACCATTAGTTCTGCTGACTGTGGGCCAGAGAAATGGAAGTTTAATTTCCCCTATGTTCAGAGCCAACAGTGCTTTCAGGAGCCTGTAATGTTATTTTGCAATTCAGAATTTACTGCTGTGATCTATTTTGTTCCTATGGCAATTAATAATTAATCAGTATAGCATGGTATAATGGATAACTTTTCTACATAAAGGTTCATTACCAAATTCAAAAAGAGGCCAGTTATAGTCCCAGGAGAGAGAGAGATATCTATCTATATCTATATATCTATATCTATAATCAATATCTATATCTATACACACACATTCTTAAGAAGTGAAGAAATATATCAGATGAAAGGAAAATAAATGTTGTGCCTATAGAACTTTTTTAATGTAGCAAGGTCAATATATGCATATTGGTGCATTGCCTGATATTAAAATGAGAATCTTCTTTCAGTTTTATTTATATCACATCACAAAGTGAAATATAGGTAGGCATGGCAAAATTTGACTTTTATTTTATTACTTAGACATATCTTTATTTTAAAGCAATTTTCTATTTTTATCAATTTTAAATTTTAACAGTTGTGCAAAATTATGGGTTTTAAGCATTTCACCCCCTATTTTTATCTGTTTAAATGTTCACAGTTGTAGGAAACTATGGCAGGGGGAATCAGACAATGGTGGTGGGGATCAGACAATTATTTGATAGTAGACGGTGAGATTTAAAGCTTCATAACCACTAAAACACATGTCAAAATGTACAAAGTAAATATCCTTAACTCAAACTTTTAAGTTCTCAAGCTTCTTTTTTTCTTTGCCTATCAGTAAATTTCAACTATTGATGAAAATATTTTTTTTTGTCAGTTTGTGTGTACAGTGAAATTGAGGTTTATCAACACTTACCAATAAAGATCTAATCCTTCCCGGTCTAAACGTAGGCCAGATTTTTCAAAAAAGCTCAGGGTTGGATTTTCAGGTGCTCAGAACTCACAGATGGGTCAGATTTGCAAGAGAGCTCAGCTTTCATTCAGGCACCTAAATGTGGGTCATATTTTCAAAAGTGCTTAGCTCAACACTCACCATGCTGAATGAACAATTGAAAATCTGCCCACTTATTATTTTGATGCCTAAATGGCTGGCTTGCTTAAAAACCTGACTTATAAAGATAAGTTGAATGACAACCAGACAATAGGAAAAAATAGGTGATACTTTTTCAAGTCCAGTCTGGAATCTTAAGACTTCTGTGTGTTTCTCTCCCAGATGGATTTTGGTTTCCTTCTAAAAGCTGTAGCAATACTAAGCACTCCTGTGGTCAGTGGAGCTGTGCCTGTCATCCGTCTGCTTCATGGATCGGCATAAAAATCTTACTTTGTAAAGGGAAATCCCTTGGCCTTCTTACTATAATTGATTTGCAGAATAGGATCAAGGCTTGGCCCGATGACTCTCCTCCTAACTGCTGAATATTCTGATCAATGCCAGTATTTGTCAATTTATCATTCCAAGCACCTATATATATAGGGTCATGATTAACTAGCATGATTACCTGGCTTAACATGAATATTGAACTAGAGTCTCTAGAATTCTTTGGGATAAATATGAAGCGAAGTTATTCCAATACAGTGTGATTTGACACTTTCCTTCTCCTCCCAATCTTTTTTTTTTTTCTTAGTTCACAGTTTGAGGCCAGCAGACATCAAGGTGATCGGTGCATTGGGAGACTCGCTGACAGTGAGTGAGGATCTCTGGGTAACAATAGCTGAACTGAATGATATGAGGACAGATGTGAATTCTAATGAAAGAGAGTAGTACAACCATGGTTATGCTTTATTTGGCTAATCGTATTCTCCATGCTGTCTTGTACAATGATCCAACTATGACTATTGATCACCTTACAGGTCAGATCTTTCTATGTGCAGAACTCCCATTTAAGTTGACAGGAATGCTGCACACAGCGGACTGGTGGATTATGCTGCACATCAGATAAAAACAGTCAGGGTGAATTTGCTACAATTGCATACATTTGTACAGCTCATAGCTAAAATCCCTCATTACTTACCTTCCTAACAAATAGTAAGCAGCATAAACAAAATGTGCCAGTTCTCCAGGTGGCATAAATTGGCATCGTTCCACTGGAGTCTATGAAGCTACTCCCAATTGCACCATCTCAGTATTTGACCCAAGAGTCAAATTAACATAGATCAGATGTTGTGTGTACTGCACCTCTGAGGAACAATTAGCAGGATTCTTGTCAGGCAGATTGTGACTGTCACAGTTCAGAGCAACTGTATTTCCCCATCCATAATCTAGCAATGGCTCCCACTCTAGGCTCCCAGTTCGTCAGCTATCACCTTTGTTGAGAGGAGACCCGTGATTCTCTCCCAGTCTTAACTGGGGTTGTTCGAGGCTGCATGGTTCACTGTCTACACTATGAATTTCCAAACAAGCTGGACTGTCTAAGCAGGCCTGCTTTGCTTTCTCCTCAGAAGCTATAAACAATGTAATTGCCCACAGTTATAAAGTACCACACTTTCTAAGCAAGCACATTTGTTATTAATCAGTACAGAGAAAACATATTACAAACAATACAAAGACCTGCACACGTGCTAATAGACTTACTAGTGATCACTCCCAACTCAACAAGGACTCTAGCAGGGATTAGTTTTTCAAACCCAACCTGAGCAGTGTTGCTGTGGTTACAAGTTCATAACAGCTGTTACTCAGAACAAGCACACAAGAAGTAATTTTTCTGCTCTATTCCGTGCTGATAAGGTCTCAGCTGGAATGCTGTGTCCAGTTCTGGGTGCCGCATTTCAGGAAAGATGGGACAAATTGGAGAAAGTCCAGGGTAAAAAACAAAAATGATTAAAGGTCTAAAATATATGAGGAAAGAATGAAAAAAATGGGTTTGTTTAGTCTGGAGAAGAGACGACTGGGGTGGAGGGCATAAGTTTTCAAGTACATTAAAGGTTGTTAGAAGGAAGAAGGAGAAAACATGTTCTTGTTGACCTCTGAGGACAGGACAAGAAGCAACAGGCTTAAGTCGCAGCAAGGGCGGTTTAAGTTGGATACTAGGAAAAACTTCCTAACTGTCAAGCACTGGAACTAACAGTTAAGCACTGGAACAAATTACCTAAAGAGGTTGTGGAATCTCCAGTATTGGATGTTTTTAAGAGCAGGTTAGACAAACACCTGTCAGGGATGGTCTAGCTAATACTTAGTCTGACCTTGAATGCAGGGGACTGGACTAGAAGAACTCTCAAGGTCCCTTCCAGTCATATAATTTAGCCTTTTCTTTTTACAGCTGATATTTTTGATATTCAGAGACTGCGAATAAGTAATTAGCAGACAGTGCTTCTCTCCTCAGAATGTACCATCCAAAGCTTGGGTCTGGAGGTGCAAATTTGCATTTGCTTCCTTTGGGTATTTCCTAGGAAACTTACTCAACTTTGTTTACCCACAAAGTTTCTTGTCTGGCATGTTGTGTAAAGTAGTCTTTTGACATGCATAACTAAGGCTGCATGTCTGTCATGGAAGTCACGAGAAGGGGATGAGGACTGGGGCAGGAGGTTGAGGGGCAGGGTGGTGCTTACCTTGTTGGGGGGGCTCCCCGAAAGCCGCCGGCATGTTACTGTAGCTCCTAGCTGGAGGGGCCAGGGTTCTGTGCATACCACCCACAGGCACCGCCCTTACAGCTCCCATTGATTGTGGTTCCCAGACAATGAGAGCTGTGGAGCTGGAGCTTGTGGAGGGGGCAGCGCGTGGATCCTCCCTAGCCTTCCCTCCCTCTAGGAGCTACAGGGACATGTGGAGCCAGATAGGGAGTCTGCCAGCCCCAGCAACTCTCTCCCCACAGCACCAGCAGGGTCCCGAGCTGAGTGCTGCCAGTCTATTTATTCCTATTATATTAAATATGCAGTTCTCAAACTTCTTGGGTCAGCGGCTCTTTTTCTTGTTTCCATGGGCCGCTGCGACCCCTGTGTCTCTGCCGAAATGGCACCGAGCCGAATGCTTCCAGTCTCGGAGGCATTTTGGTGGACATGTCGAGTGATTCCTAGTGTCTGCTGAAAAGCCGCTGAAACCAGAAGCTTTCACTTCGGCGGCTTTTTGGAGGACACTCTGAAGTGCACGGCATGTCGCTGAAAGCGAAAGCGTTCGGCTCAGCGGCACAGGGAGCTCATGACCCCGCAGGAATTGGCCTGTGACCCCCCCGGGGGGTCACAACCCCCAGTTTGAGAACTGCTGTCTTAAATGAACTTAGAGCTGTTTTTGAAAGTTTCAAAAATTTTCAACTAAAAGGGACAAATTGTCCCTGAAAAAGTTCCCATTTTTGACAAGCTCTAAATTAGCTTCCCTCAAAAGGCAATCATATCTAATGTGGGTTACACCTCTGCGTCATCCCATCAAGAATAGACAGGCTAGGTATGATGCAGTGGTGTGGAACTGAAATACTTGCAATCTTTTTAAGAACAAATTCTGTATCTGGAGTGCAGCTTGGCTCCTTAATCCCCCTTCTGATTACTTTCATTATGATCAGGCAGAGTGGATGGCTTTATCTGGAAGGTCTGTTCACTCTCTCCCTTTCCCTTGGTATCAGGCAGGTAATGGGGCAGGGTCCAAACCAAATGATGTTCTCGATGTTCTGACACAGTACCGAGGTCTCTCCTGGAGGTGAGTGCCCTAAAATTCTGTCCCATCTAAATGTTTGTTTTTGTCCTTGGGGAAACTGTCATGGCCTCTGAACTCTGGGCCCTATGGCTGCTGAGATATAGTTCTTGTCTGGCATAAGAATCTCCCTAGGGGACTACTAAAAACACTGGAGAGAGCCTGTTGTCATCCTGAAATATCCTAACCGGTTAGCAGGTGTTGATCTTACTAGGAAATAGTTAAGTGGGCTTTCCTGACTCAAGTCAGGTCATAGTCACCTGCCTCTGAATTTAAAGGAAGTGTTCTCCTGAGAGGATCTGAGGGGTGAGCTGAGCACTCCCAAGGAGCAGCCCAGCCAGGGGAGGAGCCTTGTGCTAAACTTTGTTCTTATTCATTTCTTTGTTGATAAAGCCAAATCCAAAGAGGGGAGTGAGTTTGGCTTCACTCTCTGTGGGGACTTTGTTTTAGAGCAGGCTGGGAGTGGCACCTGTTCACATCTGTATTCTTGATAGGGACTAAGATTTTTCATTCATTTGAACAAACTTCAGCCCTCATTCCAAAGCTCCAGCCTTGCATATGCACACCTCCCATCTGAAGTCAATGGGAGTTTTACCTGTAAATGGACTGCAGAATTGGGTCCTCATTGCTCCTCTCACTCCACACAAGGTCAATATTTCTCCTGACCCTTTCCCCATTCTAGCTACATTATACAATGCAGCCACTAGTTACAGTCAATACAGGCCTAGACTTTTACATCTGGCACTGGTATTTATTACACAGTTCGAAACCACCATATTGAGAATAACAATATTCTCTTTTTTTTTTTGTAACTATGAAAACTTTTGTGATCTAACTGTAATCTCAGCATGTTTTTCCCATCATTTCTCATTCATGCATTTGTAATTAAAAATATCTTCTGTGTAGTGTATTAAAATACCCTCATTCCAGATTAAAGGAACACTGCACAAGTAATATAGGCTCAACTTTTTAAGCTTTATTTTTAAGGGGAAATTTCAAAGGAAATCCTTATAAAAATCTAATAACATATGGATCTCCTAATTTTTTTTTAGGACAAGCACTTTTAAATAATGTAACATTCTACATTATTAGAAGCCGAATTACAGAAGAATTACTAGTGCACGAGAAAGTGTGAATGTATATAGTCAGAAAGTGAAACTGACCAGTTTAATTTCTTTCTTCAAACTGAGTGAAGTGGAAGAAAATGTATAGTGAGCACCCTTTAACCCAGTAGAACCTCAGAGTTACAAACACCTTGGGAATGGAGGTTGTTTGTAACTCTGAACAAAATGTTATGGTGGTTCTTTCAAAAGTTTACAACTGATCATTGACTTAATACAGCTTTGAAACTTTACTATGCAGAAGAAAAATGCTGCTTTTAGCCATCTTAACTTAAATGAACAAGCACAGAAACCATTTCCTTCCTCCACCCCCTTTTTTTTTTAGTAGCTTGCCTTTAACATGGTACAGCACTGTATTTGTCTTCTTTTTTTTTGTGGGAAGCGGCGGGAGTGGTTTCTGCTGCTCCCTGATTGCATACTTCAGGTTCTAAATGAGGTGTGTGGTTGACTGGTCAGTTCATAACTATGGTATTCGTAACTCTGAGGTTCTACTGTCTTTACAGTGTTGCCTATTTACTAACATTGCCAGTGTACAGGCATAGTATGAATACTATAGTCATGATAATAACTCAGAAAGGATAATTGTATAGATTTTAAAGGGGAATACTATAGCAGAAATGGTGGCAATGACATTCAATGTTTAAAATTCTCTCATTTTTTTCACCTAAAAGATTTTGACATTCTGTTTAAATGACACCTTTGATTTTCTTGTGGCAAACGCGCAATGTGAAGTATGTTCCGAGAGTCCATCTTTAACAAATTTTATAAACAACAATAAGGAAGCACATCCTATAATTTGCTTCATATGTGTATATATGCATAGAAACACCATTAGGGGAGTGCTATTACTTATTCCAATACCTTAAAAAGTAAAACTGTTGACTAAAATTTTTGAAATATTTTTGCTTGTTTATTTCCATATAACAGCATTGGAGGAGATGAAAATATAACCACAGTCACGACACTTGCAAGTAAGTACCTGTTTCCCTAACCTTGGCATATTTTTTTGAGCTGTTAGTAATTTAAAGAACAGACATGAAGAAATGTTTGCAATTTTGCAGCACGGCACACTCAATCACTTTACATTCACTGTCCAATTGTGAATAAACTTCACTTAACAGCCACCACAGTAATTTGCTGTGCATGACATATCAGTAAATTTTGTAATTCCCTGGGATTTTGGATGGTTCAATATTATTCTCGGTATATTATTCTGTCCGAGGTACTTTTGGAATGGATGGATCAAATTGTTGCAGTCTTTAGACTACAGAGACTACTTACTTAACTTTTTTCCTTTGCCCATTAAAAAAAAATCTTAAATGGAGTCATGCTGCAAGATTTAGATTTCATATGCCTGAATGTTCAAGGGGGATTGGATCTGGAAGGTTTTCAGCTCACTATAAAGATAAGATCCATTTACAAAATTCAGATGCAGATTAACACTTTGGTTTTTAACAACTCCAAAGATTTGGGAAGTTTGAACAGAGGGTTTGATCCAAATCCATCTATAAATTTACTGTGAGTTTGTAACTAGATTACTATTACGTAGTCTTGATCAGCAAACTGATCAAAATGACGTTGCTGGGCATACTGCCCATGTTGTGCAACCAGTTGACATAGACATCTGAATTCATTAAACTGAGTAATCTGGAGATGAAACAATAATTGAGGGGTGAGATTTTTGCACCCACAGTATATTAACAGTTACCTTCAAGTTATTAACTGGGATCTGCTAAAGTCCTTCTGTGGCAAGATCTGATTTTAGACTCCAGCTCATTACCCACAGAATTAAATTGCATTTCATGGGCCTCTTCTTTTCCAGATATTCTTCGTGAGTTTAATCCTTCCCTTCAAGGGTACTCCATTGGCAAAGGGAATCAGGACTCATCTAATGCCTTCCTGAATCAGGCTGTGGCAGGAGATCGCTCTGAGTAAGTGAGGATGGATAAATACCGTTGTTTTTTTTAAGTTCCAGTAAAAGAAGTACCAAACCTGGAATGTTCTTACAGGTCTGCAAACACTCCAAACATCAGTGGGTTTAGACATAAAATGGAATATAGACATTCTTCATGTTTTATTTTGAAAACTTGGCCAGTAAAGATATGCAGAACCTAAACTCGTCCTCCATACTTAGTCTCTAGCCTGACAGCTAAGAAAGTTGCCAAGGGCCAGTGTGGCTTTCCTAATCATAGTAAAGGAAATCATAGCAGAACCAGTATAATATTTTTCCCTTCTCTAGCACTTTCATCCAAGGAGGTCAAAGTGCTTTACAAACATTGACTGATGAAGCCTCATAGCCCTATGGTGAAATAAATCGTTATTCCCACTTGATAGAGAAATATGTGGGATGAGAGGCTGAAGAAATTCTGATCCCATTGAAATCAGTGGGAGCTTTTCCATGACTTCACCGGGACCAGGATTTCATCCAGAGATGCTAAGGGACAGGGAGGGTATTGAGCTGCCAGAGTTTAGGACTTGGCAGAATTTGGAAAAAAACCCAGTTAGACTACGTTCAGTCTTCAATGAAATTCATGTCAACCTTTTCTCATCATATTGTAAAGATTCTTTGTTTGTATTAATACATCCAAAGGACTAGTAGCTCCTTTATTCTGCCCAGAGGTGGATTTTGGAATTTATGTACATGCCAGTGTGTACCGTGCCATTGATGCCATATAACTTCTTATAAGAGTAATCTCCCAGAGATAGATAAATCCCAGTAATAGAGAGATCTCTATGGCTGCTATCGCTCAAAGAGTTTATTCTGGTCGACTTATTCTTTCAGTTATCTGTATGTTGAAACAAAATAAAACTGAAGTCTAAAGAGGGGATTATTTTTTTTTAAAAAAGGTGTTACTACAAGAAATGAAAGACTGTTTTTGAATGCAATTCACTGGGAGGCCATTTTTAAAGTTCCCTTAAACCTGCACTGCTCGCAGTGACCCTTCATCCCATTGGAAAGGGCGGGATTTCTCTCTGTCTCTCTCTCACAGCTCATTGTCACTTTTCTAATGCACTGGTCATCAGCAGAGATGATGCAAGGCAATCTCACAGTGGTGCTTCCAGCCACCGATAGTCCAGGGAGGGTATGACTGAACTTAAACTCACACATACTGCTATTTTGAGGTCCTTCTGCCTAACTAGGAACCATCCTCTTAAAGCAAAAACCTTCAAATACACTGAATTACAATAGGCCAGTCCCACCCCAAAGTAGACTCTAATGTTTCCCTCTTCAATCGGGGATGCTGCACTATGTAGTCTTCACACAGCACCCACCGTACCAGATGCCTTATGGATGTTAAATGTTTCTTCACTGTTTTTCCAATTCCAGATGTGGCTTATTTCTGTAACTATATTTAGTCCAATAAAAGCTGCAACTGGAGTCTTCAGTTCAATACCACGTTGTTTGAACAGGTTGTCATGGACCCTGCTCATTCATCTGCTTTTCTCAATGCCCTGTTCATCATGAAGTGTTCATCAGTCGTCTTCTTCTCTTTTTAATATTTAGAGATGTCCCTTTGCAGGCGAGGAGACTGGTGGACCTGATGAAGAATGATACTGTGAGTCTTGACTGGCATGAATATCTCTAAGTACGACGCAACTGTTTTGGGTCATTAGTCTCTAACAGCACTGCAGATTAACAATTGATGTCAGGCAGAAATCAATGGGTAGGACAGTGATAAAGTGGATAGAATGCAACATCTCTCTGTGCAGTGTGTGTTTCAGCATACCATCAGGTAGGGCTTTTTGTCCTCCTTACATAATAAAAGATTTTTTTTACGGTGAGGTAACTAATGCATGCTAGTTACCTTGCTGTAAAATCCTAGTGGAGACACGTTTTTACCATTAAGAAGCTAGGCAACTTGGTCTATGTGATACCCTGCTGGTGGTTGACTTTGTAGAATTTAATTCATAATACAACTACAGCACCTTGTCTCCACTGGGATTTTGCAGCAGGATAGCTAATATGTTGGTTATCCTGTGTTTTTTTTTTAAAAGAGCCCAACTCCTTTGCAGTGGAGACATAGCCATAGTTCCCACAGCAGTTGCCTCCAGTCATCACCTTTCTTTGATTGTTGTCCTGTTGTTCTCTCCCTCCAGACTGGGGACTTACATTGCAGACCTTTTCAATTGACTGTGATCACCTCAGCAGACCTGACCTGCAGTTGTGTCCCCTGAGAGAATGACAGGGTTAGCCGGTGACCAGCCAATTATCACAAAGTTTTGTTTTATTCAGAACAAAAACATTTCAGAGAAAGCATATCTTAAAAACAATAAACAGCTTATACACATGCCTAGCTTACTAGGAGGTCACCCATCTTCCACATGGAGATCTGGAAGATCTAAAAATATTTCAGGTCTTCTGAAGGGCCTGTGTCTGTGGTCACAGTCTTATGCTTGTCAGTTCTTGATAGTGTCTGACTCTCCCCAGGTCAGGGCTGTCATTCTAAACAGATTCAAGGCCTTTGTGTGTTTTGAACCAGCTCATACCAGCGATGTGTCTTCCTCAGGGTGAACTTAACTGACTTTTGATCTGTATTGTTTCTAATGGAGAGTTGCATTAACTACCCTCCATTGCTTTTAGTTCCTGCAGGAAATGTACTTATCTATTTAGCCAGGAATACAATCACTAACAAGCTCATAAAGATACATAAAATAAAACTGAACTGTAGTCTTTGAATATTCCATGATTCCATCGCCATGACCAGAACTGCATTGTGCTAGATGCTGTACATACAAACACAAAAACATAGTCCATGCCCCGGAGATAAACATAATTCTCTTTTAACTTGTTGCAGGGCAATTTTTTCCTTCTCTTATCTTATCCTTTTTATTTTTATTTTATTTTATTTTATTTTATTTTTTCCTGAATACAGAGAATAAATTTCCAGGAAGACTGGAAGCTCATAACACTCTTTATAGGAGGAAATGACCTGTGCAGATTCTGCGATGATCCAGTAAGTCACCAGGGATCTTAGGTCTGTCTCTTATGTGAACTTGAAATGTCATTGATGCTTGGTACATTTTGGAGAGTGGAATAGTGGACCTTGGCTAGGTAGACTTAATGGACGAAAACTGGCTAGGTCACACATGGACTGTTCTCAGCATTCCTCTGAGACTTGACAGTCATTCAACCTGAGACTGAGATAAAGTAATGCCCTTAAGAACTGCTATTGATTATTTGATAGTAGCTACTTTATTTTGCTACAAACTAAGATAACTTTCTGTTGATCAAGTTAGTTCTTTTCATATATAGATAAGATAATAAACTGTCAAGCATTTTCCCCATTTCATCTTACTAGTGTGCTGTATCTTTTTTCCTCTCTCATGCTGCGGGATTCAACATGATATGTCTACCACCAGATACATGTACATGGGAGAGGTTTGATCCACAGCTCATGGCAAACTCCTGATTAATGTTCAACCTCCTCTATGCACCTCTCACACAGTTGGTGGGACCTTATTGTTTTCCCTATACACTAAGAGCACAATGTGTGCTTTCCATTTTAGATGACTGATTTTAGGTGAAGGAAAATAATAAAGACTGTAAAGTCTCCATGAAAGAAAGTCAGAAAACACAATGACTTATTAACATTCTGCATCTGAACTGAAACACAAAATGACAGGGGTCTGTGCAGGAGGGTGGGAGATTTCTCTTACATTCAGAGATCAGCATGATGTCTCCTTATGTTACAAACCAGAATGTGGCTTGGTGCGCAGAGAAGCAGGAAATACATAATGAAAATGAGTGTGTTATTTGGGTTTATAGAGTGGACAAAGGGGGTATCATTAAGAACAATAGGATGAAACTGAGCCAAGCAGAATTAAGGATGAAAATACATTTTTAACAATAAGATTTTATTAGGCTATTCCATAATCTCATAAGAGAAGGTCTAAATGCCCAATTACTTGATACAACTAACAGAGCTATTCAAATATATTGTAGGGGAAAATCTTGCCCTGGCAGAGGGAAATGGACAAAGTGACCTAATAGACATTTTATTACACTAATTTCTCTGTTTGTCTGGTACACTTTTCTTCATGGGATGTACTTGCAACTGAGATTTTGTGGAGCTCAAGGATTAAATGGTAGGCAAATTGCTAATAGACCACACGCTTGATTTATAAAATACTTTGATATTTTACATTACATGAAAGGAATATTTCTTCAGACTAATCTCCATTGATGAAAGTCTTAGTGACGGGACAGCTGTGCTTCTGATACTAGCTGATAGTGAGCGTGAAGGAAGTTGTGACATCTCATCAGTAAGCCCAGTGAAATTGGCTTTGTGAATGGTCTCTGATGGTTGCCAAATGCTTCTTTCCTATGAAGATACCCAAGGAGGGAGCTGGGGAAGCAGAGATGCTCCAGAGCTATGTGTTGTGCCAATATACCGTGAACCAAGAGTCTGATCACTGTAGTCTCTGAGTCTGCTAGTAGCTTCTGTATCTGCCTGAGGAAACGATGCTCAGAACTAAATTCAACCCTTTGTTTCAACAGGTGCGTTTTTCTCCTTATAACTTCACCAACAATATAAAAATAGCGTTGGACATACTTCACACAGAGGTAAAAAACACTCTTTACTACTAAACTAGGGAGAGGCGGTCAGATGGGAAAGACAAATGTCTTGAGCTTTAGTGGTTGGTTCTAGTTATTAATTTGTAATCATACTTCACTTCACATTCTAGAATGGGCAGCATTGCTGCATGTGTAGATGTTTCATACAGTAATCTCAAACTGCATTGTGCTGGAACCCCCTTTTGACAACAAAAATAACTACACAACCTCAGGATCGGGGACTGAAGCCTGAGCCTGGCGAAGCCCTGCTGCTCCAGGTGGGGGGGCCAAACCCAAACCCCAATGGCTTCAGCCCAGGGGAGGGGAGGGGCTGTAACCTGAGCCCCGCTGCCCAGGGCTGAAGCCAAAGCCAGAGCCCGAGCCCTGCCACTCACGTCTGAAGACCTTGGACTTCGGTCCTGGGCAGTGGGGCTCAGTCTTTGGCCCACGGCCCCAGCAAGTCTAACACCAGCCCTGGCAATCCCATTAAAATGGGATTGAGACCCACAAGTTGAGAACCACTGCTGTAATCTATAAGAAGAATTTAGGAAGTATCTTACAGAAAGAATGATGATTGGGTGAATGGGAATTCCACTTGATGCGTTGGGAGTCAGGTAGTATAACTATATTGACAAATATATGATATTTCATGACAGTCATGTAACTATGCCTAGCAGTAGCATATCTGCCCACTCACAATAGATCACGTGTTGTTTTTATTAAAGGACATATTCTGATACCCTTTTTCTAGTTGAAGCTAATGGGACTATTCATGGAGTACAGGGCTCCTCAGCATGAGTGAGGGTATCAGACTCGAGAGCAGCCGTTCGGGGATCTGGCCTTGTTAAAATCATGAGTCTCAGTGGCTGCAGCTCTGTAGTTAAGGTAGAACTAGAGTGACCAGATGTCCCAATTTTATAGGACCAATCCCAATTTTTGGGTCTTTTCTTCTATAGGCTCCTATTGCTCCCCACCCCCGTCCCGATTTTTCCACACTTGCTCTCTGGTCACCCAAGGTAGAACAAACCCACTTTAGGATTTCCTGTTGAGATTAGCACTCAGCCAACACACTGGGAACCTCTACTGAGATAGTAAAGGTTGTTTGGATCAGCAGATTAAGGTACATGTTACATTAACAACAAAATAATCTGACCAGTCCCTGGACTACTTTTCTGTGCTTGAAAGAGCAGGGGTAGCACTACTGTTTTCTGTTAGCTTGCTTTGACTTTGTTTATTCTCTTGGCAGGTTCCTCGGGCATTTGTGAATCTGGTGACAGTACTTCATATAGTAACCCTCCGGGATTTGTACCTGGAGAACAAAGTTAGCTGCCCAAGGCTAATCATGAGGTTTGAAAGACTTATGTTCCAGCTCTAACCCCTATTCAGGAAAAGCTGTAAGATCTTCAGTGAAAACCTTCCCTTGAAGGAAAAGGATTACAATATTTCAGATAACTAAGTATTATTTTCCTGTGTGTGTGCATATAAAATACATACATAGTACAGATTATAATTTCAAAGCAGTGTTTAAAAATACTCTCTATCACTGTCTCCAGCTTGTGACTGATACTGATGGAACTGCCATTTTAAGTATACAACAGCAAATTAGACTTCCAACTGCAAAATTAATTAAGAGCTAGCACACACAGCTCAGCATTACATTGTTTGACAAAGACAGCTAATTTTCAAAATTATTAAAATAAGGGTTTTTAAAAGCTGATTAAATTAATCCAGTTTTATTTAAATTATAGAATTTACCTTTCAAAGGCTTTAAAAGTCTCGTGCTTTCACATATGTTCCAGTGGTGAGCTACATTCTTTGAGCCCTAACCTACATCAGCTGTCTGGTGGTTGTTAACTGAATTGTTAATTAGTCTTTCAGTTAGATTTGTGGGATGTTTAGTTACTTATTATGTTGCTTTGAGCAATGGGGAGAGTAGGAAATCTTTCTCTCCCTGTATCCATATACTGAGTAACCAGATGATGTAGGGAAAGAAAGGAGGTTCCTTCTCTGTAGCGTAGTTAGTAGCCATTTCCACGAGTGGCTAGGCCAGGATTTAGGGAGCTCCTGTGTGTTGACACTATGCAGCACAAGCTGTGACAGCCTGGGAGCTGGAGAACCACAAGGTCTGTCCATGCTCAGCACCCTCAGTAACAATCCCTGTTCTATTCATTACAGCTGTGCTCATGAGACCATCATTCTGACAGGATAAGGTGGTGGGAAAGATTGAAAGGGCCCTGTTGTTGACTGAGTGGAGTTTCACAGAAGAAACATTATGACACAGCGTTTTGCTGTGATTTAGTGGCTCTCTGACTGTCAGTGACAGTCTGAGACTGAGTGCTGTTGGCTGAGAATATCGGGTCTGTTTTGCTGCAGTTTCCCTTTAACAAAGTACAAGCTTATCACAAGATCCTAATCACGAGGACAAGAACAAGATGAGAGCCTATGAGATTAGAGCTGAGTTTCTCTGATCCCTTGGAGATATATCTTTTACTTTCCCTTCCTAGCCAAAAGTCCTGCTGTCATACATTTGTGTCTCTATGGCAGCAAGGGGATTTATAGATCTGGCAGTGAGCCAGATATACAGAGGCTTAAATAGGTGCGGTGTAGAAGGCTCATGATTGGCATGTTACTGACATACATTTTAAAATACAACTTTGTACTATGTCTTTCATACAAACTATATCCCAGAATGCCCTGTAAAGGTCAATAATTGATCCCTGTCTTGGCTCTTCTTTATTAAGACCTATAGGCTAAGTGAGCATATATGTGCTGTTTCTTTAAATCTGTAGCAAGACACCAGGAGAAGGGCTTGGGCAAGGTTCTTGGTAGACACTATAGTGAAGCATTATTTAATTGTTTATCATTATAAATAAGGAGAGGGGGAGAGATTAGCTTTAGGGATTGTATCTTTTTCCTTTTTCTGCCGATGTTCTTTTTCCAGTGTCAGAGTAAGCTACTCTTTCTGACATTCTTCATTATAGTGACGTGAGAGAGGGAGCAAAGAGATGTTTTCTGTGGAGATTTGTAACGAAATGGGGAGTAGAGATGTTGCCAGGTGATAGGAGCAGCAGGGTTGAGATTGTAAGGAGTTACTGACAGGGCCAGCAATGGATGAGGGGAAAGAGATAAGGGTGAGGGGGAAACTGATGCAAGCCTATAGAAATTGTGTTCTTAATGATATGGGTAGGATCTCTCTGAAGTGAAGTGGCGCAGATGTGCCTGAGAACAGAATTTGGCCTGCAGTGGCGTATCTGGCACAGTAACAATCTCCTCACCTTACACAAATGCATCTATCCCTAAGAAATGCGCTTAAACTTTAGTGTGTCCGTATTTATTGGGAAGACCTAGATATTGGAATCAATGTTATCATGGATGAGCCTTTCACAAAAATCCACCTTTGGAGGAGTCTGTCACCCTTTGCGTTCTTGTACCTGCTTTTTTTGGCGGGAGTGGGGGGGACCCAGTAGATTGCAGCACAAAAATAAAATATCATTTTATTTCTCCCTGCAGGCAGCTGTGTCCTTGTGTATTGAACTATGATGACAATTCCACTGAAACTAAGATGCTAGAGTCTTTCAATAGAAGGTATCAGGTAAGGCAGAGGAAAGTATTAAGAGATTTAGCAGAGAATTGCTTAATAATCTTTCTGTTCTTCTTTTTAGTAGCAGTCTCCCTTTGTTCTTCTGGGAATAATAAACAAATTTTTCTAGCAGTGATAATGCTTGAAGTGATTGACCCAGGGACCAGTCAAAGTCTAATATCTATTGGAGATTGGGGACAAATTGTGCTCATGTTAGTCAGCTGTAGATTCATAGAAGTCACTCTGAATTGGGTTGGCAGGGGCTGGGGAGGATCAGGCAAGGAATAGGGGCAGATATGCTGCTTGAGATCTTTAAAATGTGATTCAATAAGGTACTAAAACAGAGTGGCTCTTTCAGACTGATCAGAGATTCCATTGAAGCAGCCGTTCTGGATATACCTCTTGCTGGGAAATTGGATTAAATTGAGGTGCTCTGGTAGTTCAAGAATGAACTCTTGAATGAACTCAGGTCAGCTGATCTGAAAGAATTTCAGTGATTCAAGAAAAATCCCTGGTACCCCATGATGGGAAATCCTATTAAAGTGGTGGCTCTCCCCAAATCAGTCAGCTGGCTCTTGAGCAGTAGGTCATCCGCAGCCTCCATGGTGCCTTTCTGATAAGGAAAATCAAATGAATAGTTTTCTAATTTGGGTTTTTGCAAGCTAATGTTTAAAGAAGCTCATGTGCTCATTGCCTTGTACACGAAGGGAGCTGCCCTTGGTTTCAGGTTTTGAATGTTCAGATGATGAGACTTCTGCAGGAGGGTCAGCCTGGGGCCTAATAAGCCCCAATGCTTAGAATGCAAGAAAAAGAGCAATGAGTGATTATTCTGCCTTCTTTAGGAGGAAACCCACCGATTAGTTGAAAGTGGAAGGTATGACACCAAGGAAGATTTCACAGTGGTCGTGCAGCCGTTTCTGGAGAGAGTGACCATTCCAAAGACCGAGGTAAAAAACCATGAGCCAGATCCAGACCTTGTGCAACTCCTCTGAATCATTAAACTTACACCCCTTATACCAACTCTAAATTTGGCCCTCGGTGTTCTGCTTTGTTAGTTTGCTCAGTTCAAGTGATCCACAATCCGAAGCAGCAGGAAACATTTTTGGAAGGAATAGAGATTGTTGGTAATACTGCTGAGTGCCGGGTAACCTTGGCCTCAGACATGACAAATTGTATTAGTTATAAGTTTGAATCATATTTGTGAAAGTGCTACTGTACTCTTAAGTTCTCAGTCAGTGGTTTGGCCTGGCCCAGGATGGTAACCATCTTGTTCTCAGAGGCCCTCATGACTATTTTTGAGTTCTGGGGTAATGGAGTTTTTGTTGGAAGAGGAATGTGATAATACATCACATGCTGGCATTTTTGGTCATTGTGGCAGGGCAGGAGTAAAACCCCTTGAATGCCCTGCCCCTGCAGGCTAAACCCTGCTTTCTGGCAGGAGGGCCAGGGGCGAAGGCTTGCAGTAGCCGGCAGGGAGCCTAGCTGGGAGCCCTAATGAGGGCTAGCTCACAGCACTAGGCTGGGCTAAATAGACACAGCTGAGGCTGGGAGCTGAGAGGTCTAGAAAAGCCCTGAGCCATGCTCAGTTGGGAGGCAGGCCAAGCAGGGAATAGGAGGGTGCTAAGCTATCTCCTTGCTGCAGGCAAAGTGCCTCAGGGGTCTGGAGACCCAGGAACCGGGATGGGGAGGGTAACTGTTGAGGGATTGGTGAGAGCACTTTTCTTGCACTGAAGCCAATGACTACATACTGTAAATAAAGGACACTTGGGTGAAACACCAGGAGAGGGTGTGAAGACCTTTATTTCTGTTGGCCAGAACAAATGGCACAGGGGAAGGACACAGAGACCTGTGCAGACCCTGTGACAGTTATATACTTACCCCTCTTGTAACGGTACCTGTCTCTTTCCCCAGGAGGGGTTGCCTGACAGCTCATATTTTGCCCCAGACTGTTTTCACTTTCATCAGAAGACTCATTCCCAGGCTGCTCGTGCCTTGTGGAACAACATGGTAAGACTGCTGAAGATATCAGACTCTGTCTTCTCCACTTTGTCCTTTTGCAGCAAAGAACAATGACCCATTATGTAGCTGCTGAACCACTCTACCTCTGGTGAGAACAGAATTGTGTTGACTACAGGTGGGCACTGTTTCCCTTTGTAATGTAAAGTCACCTGGACACAAACTGGCTGTTGCAAAGAATATATCCTGGGGTATAGTTTTTTAAAGGCTAAGCCCCTTTGACCCTGCACCAAGAGATTATCAGAGTGTAGAATATTACATCATGCATGCTATGTACCTAATATGGAAAGTTGCCAATTTAATATGTAAAATATGTTTTAGAGATGATAAAATCCTGGGGCAGTGAGTTTTGTGAGTTGAGCTGCTATTTCAACATAGATAGATACAGTACATAGCAATTTTCTTGCTGTTCTACTTGGTTCCATAGGCTGATAATATTCGGCTATTCATGCTCTTCCATTCCTGGTTCTCATTTTATTTCTTCTCTCCCATGTTTTCTTTCTGGCTTGCAGTTGGAGCCCCTTGGGAACAAGACAGATGCACATTTGCTTGAAATGGTGATAACTCTCAAATGTCCAAGTCAGGTAGGTTGACAAATATTCATGCATGTGCCACATGCTGCATTATTCATTTGTGAAGCAGCCAGAGCTTTTCGTGGGGAATCTTGTGCAGTGCATTCCAGAGTGGTAGCTTCCCCACCCTGGAGAGGGTGCTGGATGCTCCCTGTCCTTTCTCTCCCTTCCTCCTTTTGAGTAGTTAGCACCTGGGACACAGATGCTTCCCAATTAGAGTGGACTGCATGAGAGAGAGAAACTACGTGCACCCATCCCCTCAAAGGCTGGCACAAAGACAGCAGCTCTGTGTTAGTGCATGAAAGCTGACTAAACAGACCTGTGATGGGTTCAGTCACAGAGACCCCCTTGGGACTATCACCTGATGTGCTGATACTACCTCTGAGCTCATTTTCTCTGCCAGTTTGAGCCTCCTGAACCCTGCCTTGTTGAGCCAGACACACAAGCCTGCTGTAACACAGACCCAGGGTCTGACCCAGGCCCCCAAAGCTGCAGACTTAACTGAAAACAGCTCAGCAAGTACTTCTGTCTCCAGCATCCAGATACCCAACTCCTAATGGATCCAAACCCCAAATAATCCATTTTACTTTGTGTAAAGCTTCTGTATAAAGCTTCTACAGGGCAAACTCGTAAATTGTCCGCCCTCTATAACCCTGATAGAGAGAGACAGCTGATTGCTCCCCCAGGTATTAATCACTTACTTTGGGCTAATTAATAAACAAAAGTGATTTTTGTTAAGTGTAAAAAGTAAGATTTAAGAGGTTCCACGTAATAACAGACAGAACAATGTAAGTTACCAAGAAAAATAAAACAAAACACGCAAGTCTAAGCCTAATACATTGAGAAACTGCATACAAGTAAATCTCACCCTCAGAGATGTTCCAATAAGCTTCTTTTACAGACTAGACTCCTTCCTAGTCTGGGGCCAATCCTTTCCCCTAGTACAGTCCTTGTTAGTTCCTGCTCAGGTGGTAACTAGAGGATTTCTCATGACTGGCAGCCCCTTTGTTGTGTTCCTTTTATAGCTTTGGCACAAGGCAGGAATCCTTTGTCTCTCTCTGGGTCCCCACCCCTCCTTCTAAATGGAAAAGCACCAAGTTTAAGATGGATTCTAGTATCACGTGACATGGTCACATGTCCTGTGAGACCCCTAGTCTCCATTCTTCCAAGGCTGGCCAGTACGTACCCCGGAAAGTTTGCAAGTAAACAGAGCCATTTACAGATGTTTGATTCTGATGCAACCTTAATGGCTTCCACTTACCATGTTTACATCAGTAATACAAGTTTATATCTTATTCTCCTAACTCCAGACATAGAAATAATGCATGCAAATAAATGAGATGAACACACGCAGTAGATCATAAGCTTTGTAAATATACCTTATAAGAGATGTTTTGCATAAAATATATTCCAGTTACAGCATATTCACCCTTATAAACATATTTTTATAAAGCATATGGAGTGCAACATCACAAGACCAGTCTAACTTCACCATCCAAGCTGAGTATTTATTTTTCACACTTCAAACGGCATCAGTGGAGAAAGTGAAGGTCAGATCCTCGGTTAGAGTCAGTCTGCTTAGCTCCACTGAAATTAGTACTGCTAACCTGACACCAGCTGGTCCAAAATATTTAACAGCCTTTGCTATAGTAATCAGATGATGATAAACTGGTAAAGGGCACTGAGAGTGTCAAAGAGCGTGCATGCATGTGTGTAGTTAGCATAGCATTACCCATAGATTTCAGATGTTTTTTTTATTTGTATGTCTCATAAATATGTCTGCAAAACTAGTTAGAGAGGAACAGGGCCCTTTTTAATTCCTGAGAATAAGAATATGCAGTAATTGTACTGGTCTATAGGCATGTTTGAATTGGTTGCTGGGGAACAGATATCTCCATATATTCTTCTGCAGCTTCATGTTGATTCACATTTCCTTATTTTGTAGGCTGAATCATTCCTCCGGACGTACAGGAACAGCAATTACATGTATCCCAACCAAACTACGCCAGACATAACAACTCCACTACCATCATCTGCTACGCCAACCCCAGCACAGGAATCAGATCAGGTAAAGTCTGTGCAATCATTGATCACTGGAGGAACTTAGGAGACTAAGGGTACAAAAAAAGGAAGGTAGCTCTGGGGCTGTGGAAAAGGCTTGCATTACCACCCACAGCAGCATGTATTTAAATACCACGTTAATCACCCAGGATTGCTTTTCCAATCTGAACAAAACTAAAGGGTTGTTTACATTTGAAATGTATTGTTTGACTTGAGTTACCTCACATTAATGTGCCTTGCATCCACACACATTATTTTGTTTTGAATCAGCTAGCCTTTTTAACACACATTAATAAGCCCACTTTAGAAGTATGTTTACTGAGATGCAGGATGAGTTTGCCCACAACCAAGTAGGTGTGGATATATCTCTGTCCTGACACAACTGGTGCACATCTACCATGCCTACCTCCTGGTATCCTACACTGCTTTGCCAGCTACTTGTGTTGATCTCTCTAGTCCATCCCTGTTTAAATCCTGGCATGCAGCCAGGTGCTAGCTGTTGGCAATTTCAGCATAGGTCTACAATCAGGAAGCAAGACAAATGTAAAAGAGGGGGGCTCTCCAAAACCGTAGTAAGGCAGACGAGCTGTGGCTGGACTGTAGGAATGTTACATGTAACAGAACTCCAGGGAGAGCTAGCATGGTCTGCTGGATCCATGAGAAGCTGGACCACATGTATGTTGGAGATACCACCACTCACTTCTGCATTCTATGGACTCCCTGATTGACCCATGAACCCCCAGACAGACAGGATCAGCCTGAACCCTAAACTGGGGAGGGGACCATTTCCAGTAAGTATTGAATGATCTATATTAAAATACAGCTCTACAGAGAAGGAGTTAAACAACTTAGCCGAGGGTTCTGTAAGGGCACTGCCATGTTGATCTATCTGCTCTCTGCCTCTTGGTTTTTTTTAATCCCCTCCCCATATCCACCACTCAAAATGGCAGCCCTACCAGAGATAGTAGAAACTCTCCCAGCTTTTTTCCTATGACTGTGAAAACACACACATCCAAAGCATGGCTAGCCTGCAGATGTGCACATGCAATTATTAGCCTAACTCTATTGCACCCTGTTTTAGCTAGCCACCCCATAAAACCCACCTGACATTTATTAACCCTTCCCCAAAGTTTCCTCTCCCCCCACCCTCCCAGCCACCTTCTCCCACCGTATGCCTACACAAACCTAGAGGACTGAAAATTTCTAAAGATTGCCAAGGTCAGCCAAGATTAGGAAGAGCCTATGGGAATAAAATTCCAGAATCAAGGAAAAAGCAACATTTTATCACTCTTAGAATGGAGACTGCAATTTGGATAAATGTTCATTTTTTCCTCTTTCGACTAGTGTGAGGAAGGGGGAAAAGAGAGGACAGGTAAGTGGCGAGCATAGCACACACATTTGCTGTGGATGAAGAGGCAATCAAACCTCCTGAAGCACATAACCTTGATACTGTCTAATTTTGCACAGCTTTATGTATGTTCAATACAGTTCAACTTGGTGCTATCGATTTAAATAAATCATTTTGAATTCTTATAGTCATAGCTGAGTCTTGAATCATTCACTGAAATGTCCAGCATCACTGTCATAAAATCCACATGAACAATATCAAAACAAGCCCTATCTTACAAAGCGCACATAAAATGTACTAAAATGCCCATAAACTGCTGTACGCACTTCAAATATAATTCAATCCTCTTACCAATACCCATACAGAAGACATGCACAGTAATCCTGATAAATGCCTTATACAAAAGCATGTACATTCTTCACAAGTGGCCCCTCGACTCAAAGTATGAGCACAGTGTGTTTCCCCACTCTGTTCCCATGAGTAGCTGCGTCATTTTGTAGAGGCCTCTTATCTGACCAAATTTTTTTGTTTTTGTAAGTCTGCCCATCTCCAGTTCCTATCCACGTACAAGGCTCTCTTCCTTGTTCTCACAAAGGCTGTACAAAACACATCAAGGAGCTACTGTACCAGGATGTTTTTCATCAGCCTCACTGTTTGAATTTTCCATCTACCTTTCAATCTTCCAAATGCACATTCCATTATCATTCTGAAGCTGCTCATGGTATAGTTACTTGGTTAAGCAAAAGGAATTGTTGTATCAAAAAACCCCCACCATAAGCCAGGGAAGCAGTGGGTAGACTGGGTCTCCCTGAAAGAGTAGAAAAATGACAACACCATCAGTGTCCATATAGCTCATGGAGCAGAAGTTCTATTTCTCATTGCAGAAAATAGGCTAGAGTTTTTAAAGGTCCTGGCATCTTGAACCTTTCCAGACCACTCTACATTTATATTGGTGACCCTTCTATGATGACCAGCCAGGTGTGTAGCACCGTGGCGAAATATCCCTTGCTGTTGATGAACTCTGAAACCTGATGTGAAAGAGGGGGACAGAGAATAGGCACATGGATCCCATCAAAACTCCCAGTAGAGTTCAAAACCTCAATTGTGCAAACCCATTAATAACCTTTCTCTGCATTGCACAGTCTTGTGACCTGGGGAGCAGAGTATTCTTGATAGGAAGTCACACTTCCATGACAAAAGCCCCAAAGGTTGATTTACCTACACCAAACCAGTTAGCTATTGACTGGTAGCAATTGTGGTGGCAAGCTTCCAGATGGCAATAACCTCATAAATTTTCATACCGAATTCTCATGTAGGTGTTTTGCTGCCTCGCCAATGTTTCTCTATGCTGCCAGGCAGTGCTTTGAAAAGAGGAATGGCTGGCTTTCAAAAACCAGTTGGATGATGGGATGAAACAGGCAGTTGGATGATGGGATGAAACATAATTATGAGAATTATGTAGCGTGACCTCAAGCCCCAGAAGTCTGTTGCCTGCCAGTAGGCATTGCACAAAGGACGGCACAAAAAAATTTGAGAATACATGCCTCAGAGCAGTACACGGTGGGATGTCTGACCATAACACTGAACACTTATTTTGTAACACTGCCAGGCTGCGCATCTGCAATAATACCAGAGAAAGCTACCTTAATTGTGGCTTAACGAAGTGGTATTCACTGCTCACACTATAGTTATTGCCAATCACTTAACAAGCATATGGAACCACAACAAGTTTCAAGTGTAGACATGCCCGGAGTGTGACAATTGAATTCAGTGACCAGCGTCTGCCTGATTAATTACAGACAAACAGGGATATGATTTATTACATTGGCAGATATAATGTTTTCTGGTCTAACATTATTCAGTTCCCTTTGCCTGTCTTCTCTTCCTTTAGAATCATGGGAGCCAGCTGCTGTGTGAGGACAGGACTCCATCCAGCTCTTCTCCAACTTCAGGTAACCTGGCCTGCTTAGGGTAGGAGATTGTTTCTTTCAGTAGCATCTCAAGGAATGTTTTGTTTAATTGTGCTTAAATAACTATTGGCCTGTGGAAAAATTACGCCAAGCAAGGACATTACTTTCTATAGCTAGTTAAGAGTTATGATGCCAAACCATCCTTGGAGGAACTATTCAGAGGAAGAGATTGCAGTTCACTCCTGCACTGTGCAAAATTTAAGGGCTGACACATCTTATAAACAGAGTGGTCTAGTGCTTAAGGCAGTGGATTTGGAGGCAGGACTCAATAGTTTGTGGTCTGATACCTGGTAGTATTCAACTAGTTTATGAGCATAGTGCCTTGTTTTGTACACTGCTCTGCCTTCTTGAAGTAGTTACTGTCAACACCTCTGCTCTGTAACACTGAATCACTCTATCCTCATTCTGGTCTCCCTAGTGCTGGAGGTTGGTCACTGGCCTCCTACAATGTGGCGTGACATGCTCCTTCCCCTCCCCTCTTTTGTCAGTGGTCTTAAGCAGTAAGAACTCGCTGCTAACTTCATGTGACTGCTCAACCTTGGCAAGATGAGCTGGCAAAGTCTCCTGTTTCATTACCTGGGCATTGAAAAAATAAAAATAAAAAAGTGGGTAAATACACAAATACAGAGTGGAATAATTCATATCTAGCAGTGATGGAAAAGCATGGTTCTGTTCCCTGTTCAGGTTTAAATGCATCTCTTTTCCTTACAGTGCATGTCCTCAAACCAGCTGATGTGCAAGTGATAGCAGCCCTGGGGGATTCTTTGACTGTAAGGAGTTTTGTGCTTTTTTGTTTGTTTGTTTGGTAGTGAAACAACAGAATGTTTTGCCTGCTCAGACTGGAGTAGGGAGGAGGGGAGAGGGGAGGAGTTGAGTTCTTGTGCTGGGGTAGTGAAATACTCATTCATTCACAGGCAGAAGACAGATCTAGAGCAGGGGACAAGGTGCCAGATCTCCTGGACTCTAATCCTAACATTGCACCTGAATTGTATGATTTTACGCAGGTCATTTAAGCACCTGCTTAAATGCTTTGGAGAACCTGGGGCCAGAGGGTAAGTCCCATTGAAATCAGTGGGGCTTAAGCACATGCTCTAAGTTAACCACAAGGTTTGGTGCTCTGCTGAATAGGATGGACTGCTGAATCTGTGTGTCAGTTCATTCTGCCTGATAATTGGCTATTGCCTTCTCTTGTGGTGTAGGGTTTTTTTTCCTAGTTAAGTAAAATGGCTTTTGCCTGTTTGGAGATGAGTGCGAAAGAAAAAAGAGCCAAAATATTCAGACTCTTCATTGTGCTTGATTAACTGATAACCAGTTTTTTTATCAATCTCACCAGGGACAAAGTCCTCAGTGAGGGTGATCTCCTTTCATGTGTTTAACTGGCATTTCACTTCCAAACAAGGAAGTCATAAGAATATTTTTGGATGCCCACCACACAACTTTCTGGCAGGTGTGATGTGGCCGATTTCTGCATGCATGAGCCCATTGAAATCAGCACAAACATTTGAATAAATACAGTCTATGTTGATCGCTATAGTCAGGATTCAACTACAGTTGCCACGTGATAATATCAGATACTACCTGATAGTATGAGAACAGCAGTCATTGCTGTTATTTTGGTATCTGATACCATTGTGTAGGAACTATGGATACATTTAGTCTTTGGAGAAATAGCAGATACACATACATATCAGAGGGCAGAATTTGGCCCATTGCATGGCTGTTTCAACATTTAGTCTCCTGTCACGTGAGAGCTCATATTCAAGGGAAATATGTGATGGTGTAGTACAGCTGCCCTGTATGTTTTATTGGCTGGAGTTTGAGATGACTGCATTACTTGTGAGTAGTGAAACCCTGAATGAATGATACAGCTTATCCAGACTCTTGCCGATACAACCTTTATATACTATGTCATGTACTCATATATTTTGTTCATGCCATTGTGTACAGCAATACTATGTAAAGAATTTTTAAAAATGAATTGGTGTTATTTTTTCATAACACTCTTCCTGAAAAGCCAGGTGCCAAAGTATCACAAGCCCAAATGTAACAGACTTTTAAGGAGAGACCTGTTTATGAAATAAAAAAATTAAGATCAGCAAAATATATGAATGGCCAAATTGTTAGTAGTTCAGTATTTGTCTTGGTTTATTTTTTTTTTTAGGCTGGTAATGGAATTGGTGCTGAACCAAACAATATCTTGGATATGAACACAGAGTATCGGGGGCTGGCTTGGAGGTAAGTCATTAACAAAGGAAGTGAGGAAATATATTTTGTTTCTAATGAAGAGGTTCTTTTTTTTCCTATTGTCAAAAACTGGGGTAAAAAATTGTTGGGTTTGGCATTTCTTTTGAAAAAAAATTTTTTTGTCATAAATGCAACTTTCATTTTAAAAAAATTCAGCAATAGATTTTCAACCAGCTCCAGTTACTAGCTTTTTGACTTTTCATACACGGAAGGTTTCACACACCGGTTTGATTTATATGAACGAGTAGGTAAATAGATATATCTCGTCAAAGCCAGTGAAAAATCACCAGGGCAAATGAATCACAGCTGCTGTCATTTGAGAGGGCTGCTCACAAGGTTTGCTCTTTCTAAGCTTCTGTTACAAAGAAAAGAAAAGGTTCTGTATAAAAACCACTTATTTGCTGCTGCTGATTGGCTGGAGATCTTTCCTCCATTCCTCACTACCCTCATAGAGATAAAGGGCCAGATTTCCTGATACAATTCATCTGTGCTCAATGCAAGACCAGAGAAGGGGCCAAGGAAGCTTTGTACTGTGCTGGCTCCCTGTTACAAGTTAGAGCAGCCAGGTGCCCCTGGTCACAAGCTGAGAACCACTGGGCCCAGGGCGTAAGAATGTTCCAGCCATTCTTCTCACTGGACACACTTGTTCTAAGAACAGATGAATAGGAGCCACTACAGCAGCTATCTGTCACTCAAGGAGTCCTCAATGCAGGGAGAATCCACAGGAGGCTGGTTGAATTGGCTTTAGTGTTGCTTTGTACTGCTGGAATTGAGGTTGGTCCTTCCGGCATATAAGATTATAACACTTGCTTCCATGAATAGTCCCATTGTCCTGTGGTGTTTGCAGGATCAGGCTTCTAGGTAGAACCACTCAATGGAAAACAGTCCAGATATAAATATTATATATACCAAACCCTTTCCTTTCCTGTGTCACTACAGACACCTTGGATTGTTACACCCAAATGAATTTTAACAGTCACGTTTACTTTTCACTATTTAAATTGTCTGCTTCACTCAGCAGCTTGGACAGAGACACTAGTCTGGCCAATTTCATATGTTCTCAAGTACCAGCCCAAAAATCCATAGCTCGGAGAATAAATACTGCAGGCGACGTTTAAATCCACCTGCGGCCTTTGACTTCTACAGACCTGGGATGTTTAAATCCACCTGCAGTTTCTCCCCTACCTGAAAAAGTGACTTAATTCCAACCACCCTCCTGGGAGGTCTGCATTCCTGACCACACATTCTCAGCAGCAAAACCCACATGAACCCTCTGACAGCATCAGTGCTACCAAAAATCTCACTCAAGTCCTTAAACAAGCTCTTAGACCCTGATTCCTCCACCTGATTGTGAAACACTGCTAGTTTCCAAGTCTCATGGTTCCTTCATCATATCCTCCAGGCAAGGACAGGAAATCTGTCTTAGGTACTTGTCATTTATCACCTTATTGTCTGAGCAGCGCTAAAAGATTAATGACTTAGTCTTTACTTCTCTTTCCAATTGCAGTATTGGAGGGGACGCTTCGTTAAAGAATGTAACAACCCTGCCTAGTAAGTAGAAGCTTTGCTGTTGCCAAGATTCAAGGGAGAGAATGGAATGATTGGTACACCATGACTACAGTGTGGGCAGCAAATTTACCATGAACTTCTCTTAACATTTTAAAATCTATGCTGGGGTAATTCACAAGACTGGACATTCGTGGAAATGGCCCATATTTTCATTGATCCCCTGGACTGCCTGATCAGTGAAGCTGTGAGAAGACTGCAAAAAAGCCTCAGTGATTATTCATTTGAATTTTTAAATAAGTTTGCTGTGCCTGTTTTTGTGCTCTGCTTGTGTTAGCTTTCTGCAAGTGTTTGAGAAAATCCCTTTCCAGACAGGGATGTTTGCCAAGCCCAGATATTTTAAGTGACCATTGCTGAATATTTGCATGTCTACACTGCTGGGAATTGTGAAATTTTCCTGTCAATCAACTTCACAACTATTCTCAAAACTCAGATTGGTGGTTTGGCACCCACTACATCTGGCTGTGAAGTTTCATCACATTTTTTGAATTACACTTTATATTAAGGTTTCATTTATAAAGGGATAATCCATGTTATAAGCATATTACAGACCTTTGTAGTAAGTATAATGGATGGTTATAAGCCTATCAGTAGAAGGAGTTCTAGAAAGTTCTATAGATGGTTTATAACCATGGTTTTGATTTATGGCACACTAAAATTGATTAATCATGTATTAAAAATTTTTATTAATCTCTTTAAAACTATTTATTTAAAATGATGCCATTTATTAATCCTTTATAAACAATTTATGAATGGAATCCTTAATATAATTGTGGCTTTCTTTGTTTTGACTAGCAACACATTCTCTGCCCCCACAGACACAGGGTGTTTGTTGTGGTTTATATTTTTTTATTTTTGAGCAACAGCACTAGGATAACGAACAGAGAGGGGCTGTGAATAATTCACTGCCTTGCATGTAAGCATTTAATACACAGGCCTGTGATCAGGGTGTGATGTTGCATCGCTGTAAAGATATGCACAATAGAACTTCCAGCTAAGAGAAGCTTCTCGCAGCTCCTTCCAGATCAGCCAGGCCAAGGGCCCTTCTGGCTCCCTGACAGAATGGCTGCCTGTTGACCAGGGCGTTTCTCATTCAAGCTTTAACCATGGTCATGTGCAGGATTGTCATACAATGGGCCTGTACATACTCTGTCCACCTCTCCTCCCTGCCTCCCCATGATTGCACTTGATGTCAGTGGGATTGCACCAGGTCTGAGTCAGGAGACAACTTGACCCAGTGCAGTCCCACGCTGTCTGACAATCTACACTAAGTAGTTAAGCCTCTGCCATCACCTGACTGACACAGCAATGCCCAGTATTCTGCTTCCCCTGGATGTGCACAGCAAGGTAAGTGGAGAACAAGCAGCAGCCTTCCTCTAACACAAACCAAGCATCTGAGGGGGTGGGGGATTGTATATTCTAGTCTTCTCCCCTCTGTGATGAGCAAGTGGGGTCACTCCCTTCTCATTATCCTCTTCCTTCTTCAGATATCCTTCGGGAGTTCAACCTTAACCTCACGGGTTACTCGACTGGCACAGGGGGAGCAAGTGAGCCGAATGCCTTTCTCAATCAGGCAGTTCCTGGAGCAGTGGCTGAGTAAGCTGATTTCCACCCCCAAACCCCAGCTGCTTTTTGGGATGCTGGGATGTGGCTGTTTCATATAACTGCCTTTGATGTGTCTCATGCGCTGTTAGAACTTGCGCTTAATAGCGAGCAAAACCAGTCTAGTGGGTGCCTGGCTCATGCTTCAGAGCTTCTGCTCTATTGAACATACACTGAGTGGCTCACTTGATTTTCATAAGAAAGCCATGTGATATAATGAAGCGTGTGTCAGGACCTCTCAAGTCACAACAATGGTAAACACACCAGTGGAAATACCTTGTCCCAAAGGAGAGCTTCACTATACGATGAACGAAGCAGCACAGCTGGGAATGCAGATTGGAGGGAAGAGTTGGTTAGTGTATTAGCCTTTCATGTCTTGAGACCTGGGATCACCACTCACTAGCAAAAATGAGTGTGGTGACCTTACCTTAGTCCACAGGAGGCGTTGCACAGTTCAGCACATTGTCCATAAAAGCAAGTGAGGGCAGCAGCCCTCCCGGGGACACAGCTTTGCTGGAAAAAGCCATTACAGGACTTGAACTCTTGTCTAGTCCTTATATGTGCCCCAGGAATAAGAAAGTGTAGAAATTGTTTGGTCTCGTATAAGCTAAACACTGGGGCATGAAGGGCTTTTAGAGAATGGTCTGTGTGTGGTAGAAAGTGACAGTGTGTTGAATTTGCAATGAGTGGCTGGGGGAGAGACAGCATGAAATCTTCCATGATTAAGGCCTCAAACATTTGGAAGGGTGAGGAGGAGTGGCTGAGAGAGACAGCAAAACAAAACCAAGCAACCAATCAGGCTGCAAGAGTCTTGTGAAGAGATGAGGACAGTCGACAGCCAGGCATAGGTTTTAGGTCAGTTTAAAGCTTGGTCTACCCTGGGGTGGGGGGGTGTCGACCTAAGATACGCAACTTCAGCTACGTGAATCATCTCTAGCTTCCTGTGAAATTCAAGATGGAGGCAAATCCAAGTAAGCTACTGACACTGCTTAATTTGGAAGTTGAATTTGCAGGTAAGTATCTGACCCAAATTCAGATCTAGTACAAGAGGATGCAACTTAATAGTCACTGAAGACTAGATGATCACGATGGTCCCTTCTGACCTTAAAGTCTATAAGGTCTGAAGGTGAGCTGCATCCTCCTACACTAGGTGTGAGTTAGGTCCATAGTGTAAAATCAGATACTAAGGTGGAGAAACTTAAAAGGTACTAAGTACTTCCCAGGTACTTATGCTGCAAAATTCAGACTCTTGTACTAATCTTGAGAAACTAGTTCATGAACACTTCCTGGGTCACCAGTGCGAGGAGGTGAACTTCTCCTCTTTCCATCTGCCACACCAGAGGACCTGGATTGGGAAGAGACAGGAAGTGGAGCTGCTCAGCTTTCCCAGCACTATTTTAACTTTTATAAATGTTCAGCGGGGGTGTGAAGAAAACAAGGCTCAGTCTTCTGGTTCTCCCACTGCCCAGCTTCGCCCCGCCCACCAGTCCTTGCCCTTTCTCACTGTCTCCTCATGTGCAAGGCCTATGACAGTGAAGGAAAGCAGCACATGAGTTTGTTTTCTGTATAAACAGGCACTATGGTAATGGCCCTGAACTCTCGGAGGAACCCTTATTAGAGTTCATTTCTATCATACTTTATTTATAGCTTTATCTAAGGAGATAAACTTATCTCCATATAGTTCGCTGATTTCACAGTTTTGGATATAAAGAGGAAGGAATAGTTTCTTCTGGTTCAAATATGTGGCTCTGCTAAAGGTTCATTCTTTGAGCCAAAGAGGTTCTTCTTTCTGTCATCCACAGGTAAAAAGATGGGCGGTAAATGAAAGCTAAGGCCGAGAGTTTCAAAATTGAATTATTTGGTGTGCCTCAGTTTTTGGGTGCCCATCTTGAACCTGCTTTCCAGAGGTGCTGAGCCATCTGCATCAACATCAAGTGCAGTTGTGGGCATTCATCAGTTCTGAAAATCAGGATCAAAGTTTTCTGAGGCTGAGTGGCTAAAAATCAATGGTCACTTCTGAAAGGGCTGGATATGAACTTGTTGGATATGTGTAGGCTTGGAAGGATTTTCATCAGTAAATGCCAGTACCCACTGATTTCATTGCACAAGCACAAACCAATGAAAAAATTTCTATCAGTGATTGAAATTTCAGTTAGATAAAGTAAAAAAGAAAAAGTTACTTGATAACTTATTAGTGTTTGATTTAAGGATTTTACTTTGTACATTTTGATGTGATGGTGACCATTTGTGTTTTAAAGTTGTTATAAAGCTTTTAATTTTTAATCATCATCTGTGGCTGGGTCAGTACTGGTAAGATAGTGCTTCATGGTAAATCCAAGCTGCTGCAGAAAGGACATTGGTGATTCAATAGGTGGTGCTCTCCCCTTTTGAGTCAACTTTGAATCCTATCTTAATGCTGGGATGGGCAGCTTATTCCAAAACAATGAAGCTGCTGCAAGGCCAAAGCTTTCCATTCAGATTCTGTGCCTATTAGAGGATCAGTGTGATGACAGAGCAGCTAAATGACGTCCAGTAGTTTAGTGTAGGTAAGCCAGAATCCATAGCAAAGCTTTTTATAGATCTAGCATGGCTACTACAAGGCTGTCTTGTTAGACCCCTCCTGAGTGTCCTGGATACTTGCTTCAGTTTTCCTCAGGGCTGAAAAAGCTTTAGAAACATTGCTTTGGACATAAGAGTGTGAAGTGCTGAATGTGAGCTGTGATCCTGGGAACATCAGAGGTTTGTTTCAATAGTTACTGTGCACATTTCCTTAGAGTCAATGCAGGTTTGGAAATATTCAGTGTGCACACACACGTTAATGCAGAGGATTTTTCAGAGCCTTGAGTTTGATGCTACTTTGCAGTTTCAGTCAATAAGAAATAAACTGATCCAATAATTCTAATGATGCTGCCAACTGACAAAGAGTTTGCTGCACTTGGCATCCAAAAAGCTGTGGATTTTTTTCCCCTCAACTACTCTCTAGGGAATCAAACAAGGTGAAGGAAGGATGGTCTAGAGGTTAAAACACTGGACAGGACTAAGATCAATTCCTTTCTGAGAGACTTCCCATGTGAACCTGGACAAGTCACTTAGGCCATGGTTACACTGGCACTTTATAGCGCTATAAAGCCCCCACGAGCGCTATAACCTACTCCCCGTCCACACTGGCAAGGCACTAATAGCGCTATAACTGCTGAGTTATAGCGCTATTATAAATCCACCTCCTCATGGGGAATAAGGGCTGTAGCGCAGCTTCTGTAGCGCTACAGCAAGAATGTGGACACCCACTGCGCTACAAGTAATCTCTGGAGATGCCTAGAGCCATTTAAGGCAATTGACGTCTCTTCCCTTTGTTTTGAACTCGGCTGGAGGAATGCGGAAGTACCTCTTTAGAGTTTCTTTCTTAACTCGGCAGATAAGCAATGCAAATGTTTAAGGAGGGAGCCTGTGTGAAAACAAAGCCCTCTGTGAACGGAGGCTCACTGACAGGCTTTCAGAAAAACGGAAAAACCACTGTCTCTCTCCCTCCGCATACACACAACGCATCCCCCCTCACCCCCCTCGTTTAAAAAGCACGTTGCACCCAGCTGAATGCTGGGATACCTGCCCTAATGCGCTGCTCTTAATGCCGCATTAAGTGCCCCAAATGTGGCCATGCTATACCGCAGGAGCATCTGAGTGTGGACATACAATAGCGCTATACATATTACTGTATAAGGGGACCGCTATAACCTATAGCGCTATAATCTTGTAAGTGTAACCATACCCTTAGTCTCTCTGTCTCAGTTCCTCTATAAAATGGGGAGAATGCTATCTCACAGGAATAGTGTGAGAATACATTCACTCATGACTTTGAGGTGCCCCAGGGCCATATAGATACTAGATAATTATTCTTCCTATGGATGCTGGTCTCCCCTAAAGCTCACTAATTGTCCTTCTCTGCAGGAAATTACCAGACCAAGCAAGAGCCCTGGTGAGACTAATGAAAAGTGATCCGGTGAGTGACTGGAACGCAGCATGTTTAATCTCAGAGCATGAAAATGAACAGATATTGCCTCATGGAACAGATCTGTCTCCAAAGAGACCCAGTGTGCACATCAGTTGGGGACACAATTAACTTACCCTTTTTTTTTCTTTATGCAGAGAATTGATTTCAACACTGACTGGAAGATCATCACTGTGTTAATTGGAGCCAATGATCTGTGCAACTACTGCAAAGACCTTGTAAGTAGCAGGATTGAGGAGCTGGCATGGCAGCAAGGCTGATCGGTGCGGATGTATAAACACCAGTGTAAGGAAAGCAAGCCTCTGCCTCCCATGAAATCCAACGTTGCAGTTTAGGAAAAGGAAGTTCCTGAGTAAAGAAGGTCACCCAATATGCCAGATAATGCTGAATTTTATAGAGTACTGTGGGGTCTGTGTAGAGTGATAGATACTCTGCAGGCAGTGCCTAGTTTTAAACAGAGTTAGCAGCAGCAGACTGAGCTTGTTGTGATCTCAGCTTGCTTGCTGTGGGGCAGAAGCCAGTCATTATGTGGAAGTGAGAGAGAGGGAAGAGCCTTCCTTTCGTGACCCTGACTGGGGCATGGGGAGAAAGGGCGGGATTCTTCCCTCTGGCCCTGGTGGTATGCAGGGCTGGAAAAGCTCCTCCCTCTCCCCCCCCGCCCCCAGCTAACCAGGGAAGAACTGTCCTGGTTCAGAACTGTTAGGCCACTTCAAGTAGTCCAACACTGCCCACCTCAACTCATCTCACCTCCCACCGCAAGTCTTGCCACAGGGTAGTGTTGGAGGCAGGAGGGAGCATGTCGGAAATCTCTGTAATGGTCAGTGCTACAGAGATTTTATGCTACTTCAGACTGTGGCTGCCAGAAGGAGAGCCTGGGACCTCTCAGGCCCCTCACCCCCAGTTCTAAACTCGGCTCTGAATCTAGGGTGTTGTCTCTCTGCACAATCCTCTTCACTACCACTATCACACTGAGATCCTTTGCCCCCAGAGTGCAACAGAGTGGGCAGGGATCTTTGCGGCTAAACAGGCCTAGCCAAGCTCCTGTGATGCTGCCAGATGTTTATGGCTGGTGTGTCCTTGCCTGCTAATGATGTGAATGGGTAGCAGTAGAATGACACACTTGTGCCTCTGCTTTATCATTTTTTGACTGGCCCTGTTCAAACACACTTACCACTTGGCTCTTTCCCTCAGCCAGAGATGAGGGGCCCATTGGACATTGACTCAGTCTGCTACAGCTCAACAGGGAGCTCTAGAAAAGCCAAGGTTGTGCTCAGCCTATCCACATTAGAGGGTGGAGTAATGGTATAATTGAGCCACTTGGTTTTTGGAAGGGAGCAAGAACATTCCACTGACCACAGCCTAGCATGGCAGAAGAAAGGGGATGGGAATGAATGCCCAGTGCAGTATCTTTTTGTTGTCTCAAGCCATTTGTGAGCTGTCCTTGGCAGTAACTCCTGCTTCTCTTCTTTTTCGATCAGAATTACTATTCAGCTGTAAATTTCACCAGCCGCATTCAAGAAGCCCTCGACATTCTGCATGCAGAAGTAAGTGGTTTTAGTAACTCATTGGTCAGCATTGCTTGTCTCTCACCCAAATCTAGTAGCTGTGGGGTAGCCAAGGGGTGGCCCTTGAACCAAATGTATCCCAGTGAGTTCTATAATGCAGGCTAGACTGCCTTCCTCTCTAATGCTGAGAGATGGCCTGACAAATAAGACACCAACATACAACCAGGGGCAGGAGGAGGGAGGGTCAGTCAAGTGAGGTGAAGAGGAAAGATCATCAATTGGGAAGGAGTGAGTGGGTAGTTAACCAGGGCAGGAAGGGGGAGCTGCACTTGTGCTCTGTGCTTTCAAATAAAGGCATTGTAATTTGCATGACCAAGCAAAGCTCTGACTTTCCTTTCAGGTTCCCAGGGCTCTTGTTAATCTGGTTGAAGTAATGGACCTCCTCCCCTTGAGGCAGATGTTTCTGGATAACCAAGTACAGTGCTCCACACATCTCACTGGGTAAAGCAGCTTTCGCCTACTCTGACCTCGGCAGTGACACTCAGTGGGAGAAAAGACAAAATTAGATTCCCTGATTCCCTATGGAGGAAAGCTGGAGAGGGTTTGGTTTCCGTACTTTGGGCTGCCCTGGGGAGAGTTTGGGTAATAATAGATATGCCTCCCTGGACAAGGGTTACAGTTAGAGGGTAGGGCTCCTTGGGCAAGGGTTGGAATAATAATGGGTAGAGCTCCCTTAGGAATGGTTAGGGTATTAATGGGTAGGGTTACCCTGGCTACAGCGAGGGTTCAAGAGGACAGGACTCCCTGTGCTAATGTGAAGGTTTCAGAGGTAGGGCTCCCAGGTCTAGGATTAGCATTCCATAAAGGAGGGTGAGGGGTTAGGGTAATAATTGGAAGAGCTTCTCAGACTAAGTTTAGGGTTCCAGATGGCAGCCCTCCCCAGTTTAGGGTTAGGATTACAGAGAGGCTCTCCCCATGAGAGTTAGGCTTGGGGCTGGTAGGGCTCTCCCAGTAAGGATCAGGGTTGGGGCTGGTAAGGTTCCCTGGATTTGATATGGATTTTGGCATTAAGGTTCTTTGTCTGGTGGTGTCAGCTGGAGACTGTTGGGCTCCCTGGGGTAAGCCTAGAGTTATAGAGGATTGGACTCCACTGGCTATGATTATGGGGTACAAAGAGCTAGCACATATACATCTACCCAACTTGGAACTGCATGTCCCAGCTGCAGTGTAGATATACCCCTAGGTGCCCAAAGATAATGGAACATAGCATGACATAGTGCAGTGCATATCACCTTGATATGCTTAACGGTAGCCAAGCTGATATGTGAGCTGCACCACTTACGCAGGGCAAAGGGGCAGATAAAACTGTGGCTTGAGATTGTGCAAGATGGCAAGAACCATCCGGCAGTCTTATAGAAAGGGAAATATGTAGACATGCAGCACTGCTCCCGGGTGGTGTGAACGCTGAATGGCAATGGGTGAGTGTCTCTTGAATCTACAATCTTGGCTCTAGTGATGTATGTTTCTCTTACTTCTGTAACCTCTTCTGCAGAGATCTGTGTAGTTGTGTTCTCCCAGGGACAGCAGGGTCACAAGAGCTAGCGATGGTGATGGAAGCTACCAGAGCCTACCAGGTACATCTACCAGGATGAGTGTAGTCACTTTGCCTACAACTGAGGCAGGGCAGAGGGTTATCCAACAATCTGTCTGTTGCGCTTTAGAACAACATACATATAACGTGCCCATCTACTATCTGGGTACCTTTGTTGTTAAAAATATCAGCGTGGCAAAATCAGCAGGAAAACTCTATCCTTAACACAAACCCATAAATGGGACTTTCCTCACCGAACCTCCATCCCTCATAAACAATCACTCCCATCATGCTCCAACCTCTTCAGGCACTAGGGCAAAAAAATTGGTTTTGCCATGTGGCTGAAGGTGTGTGATACCTGACTGTGTCAGCTCAAGGATGGAAGTGCAGCTACATGCCCTACACGCCATTTAAGGGTGACAAAGTGGTTGGTGGGTTGGTGATGGTCTTTTTGGTCTCTCACAGAACAGCACTCAGAAGCTAGTGGAGTCTGGCCGGTATGACACCCAGGAGAATTTCACGGTGGTACTGCAGCCTTTCTTCCGAAATACCAAGATTCCTCTTCTTCAGGTATGGCCATAGGTCACTCTCAGTAGTTGGTCAGATGCATGCACTCACTCACCTATCTAGAGTTTATGAAAGTGTCAGGGTTTGCCAGGTGCTCTTGAAATTGCCATATGAATATAATTTGGTTTGGTTATATTAAGTTGTTGGAATTACTTGAACAGTTCCCAATACTTGGATTTACATAATTTATTTGTATACTGATTACTGCTTTAGCCTTTGAGGCATTATTTAAAGATTACATTTTAAAGATATATCTATACACACTTGTTCAGCAAGGGCGGGTGTTAGCTAAAAGTACTGTTATACTCTTTTATATAGTGTTTTTAATCAGTAGATCTCAAAGCACTTTGCAAAGGACATCAGTGTCATTATCCCCATTTAATGATGGGGAAACTGATCAGTCAAGCTGCATATGCAAGTACACAGAGAGCCCTGGCAATTAAGTTAGAGCTCTTATAGCTGTCTGGCAATAACCCTCACTGTTAACTAACTACGTCGTCATCTTTCTGACCCATGATCTTACTCTCCTATGCCTGTGCAGAGGGATCTACATAGTAATCAGTCCAAAATGTAGTCTTAGGCAATCAGCCCTTTCCCCCATCTTTGGCAGTAGGAGGGGGCTCCAGTGCTCGAATGAAGAGTGAAGCAAGCTAGTAAATCTAAGAACTGACACAAATATTTTCTGAAACTTAAAAACCATTCACTGTTTTTTTTCACACATCTGCACTTCCTGATTTCATCTGGAACTGGAAGCAGATGTGGTCAAATCCCAAACAGGAGGATATGTGGTATTATAGAGCCAGAGGGAACCAGAAAATGCCAGAAATAACTGATGACAAGTTGCAAACATTCAGCTTCTTCTCCTAACAAACCTTTTCTGAGACTGCAAAATTGGGCTGCAAATCTCACAACATCATAGGCTTTGATTTCTTCTCAGGTCAGCCTTTGTGAAAAGCCCTTCCTGTGGGTTTTGACACTGGCGAGAAACTTGGAAATGAAAAATAATAGATGCAGTTTGTTTCTTAAAAATGTTTAGACCTCAAAAATGATTTTCTTCCAGTTTTGAAAAAAAATCAGATGTTTTTCCATATTACATCCAAACTTGAAATGATCCTGACCCAAAATCCTGGCTATAAACTTGGTGGAAGATCGGATACAGATACAAAACATGGCAGCAGCAACTTCTCTAATGAGCCAACCCAAAACGCTTGATCAAAACATCTCCAAACCTTGAGGAAGTTCAGTTCTGGATCTAAACTCTGTGGCCTTAATCCATCTAGTCCAAACTCTTTTGGTTTTCTCATGAGATTTTAGGGGTGGACAATCTCTTAAAACTTGCAAACCCAACTGTTTCAGATATTACAAAATCAGTACTAAACTGAAGTTCTGCTCTGAAAGCTGACTGTGTGGGTGTACTCCATTGTATCTGCTCACTTCAGTGACAAACAACTCTTTCTGCTTTCTTACTCCTGTTAGCCCTGCAGAACTGACACTGCTGCAAAAGAGGGAGCTACAAGAAGAGTTTCTTCTTCTGTTCCTTCTTGTGTATCATCAGTTGACTTGTGTACTAACTTCCACCGAGCTATACCTGGGCAAACCCACTAAGGAGCATGGTGTGGTTTGCAGCACCCTTATTCCTGGTGATGCTGCATGAGAAGGAAAAGGTCCACCTTAACTCTCATATCCCAGTTGCGTTTGTGGCTGTGGCACTGGAGATGCTAGAGAGAAAGACAAAACACAGAACTCAATGCCATTTATAGAGCCAGGGTAGAACAGAACATTAAACATGTGAACTTTAGGGTGCTTATCCTCTGGGGTTGGCTCATTGCTAGTACTTGGTGACCAGGCCTTATAGTACCCCCACATCATCTCCCCAGATGCCTGTAGTCCTTCCACATGGGAGTGTATAATGGGAATGCCATACAGCCAATAGCCTCTGCTTCAACTTCAGTGAACCAAAGTAATAAAGTGTTAACGAACTTCTTGCACTCAGATGTCCTTTGCACTTTCTCTTCCAGGATGGGCGTGCAGATATCTCCTTCTTTGCACCAGATTGTTTCCATCTGAGTCAGAAATCCCACGCTCAGCTTTCCAGGGCTCTCTGGAACACTATGGTAGGGATGCCATGGACTTGTATATCAGGCTCATCAACCAGAACTGATCCAAAATATCTTTAAAATCATCTCCTTTGTGTAATAATTGTTATGTTGGGGGACTGGGTGGCTCAGGCAACTGTTGATGGGACCCAGACCATTCATCTTGAGGACACCTATTCAAATCCAGCCCAGGTCAGTGTTGGTTAAAGATCTCTGTCATCTGTTGGCTAAGTGGTGAACTGGGTTTGGTGGGTCTCTGTTCACATCCTATTGGACAGGTGTCCACATCAACAAGAATGAAATCCCATGGAATGCACTAGCTGGCAGTCTCCACGAAAGAGACATTGAAGACTGCATGGGCCATGAAGACTATCTGATCTACCATCTCACCTCTCAGGTTGGGGCTGAGGCATGTTTGTGTGGCAGTGTAAGTGATGCTTGTACTGCCATAGCCTCTGCTATACCTGTTGTGTGAGGAAACAGAGGACTGTAGTCTCCATGGCTGTCAACCCAGAACCTTTCACGTACTCTTAATTCACTTTTTAAAAGGAGTGTAGTTGGGGAGGATCCCAAGTTTTATCCAGGATCCCCTGCAGTGAAGCTCAGCTTTCCTTTTATCCAATGCACTGTGACAAGAAATGGAAGATTTATCCTCACTGCCTGTTGCACTTTGTGGTTGATGTTTCAACAGAGACATAAAATTAGACAAAGCCTTAGTCCCAGTATTCTGGTCAGATTCCAATACAGCCACTTCTGCCTCCCTAAATTCCCCCAGCAATACAGTATGCACCTTTACTTCCTGTTCTAAACTACTGTGTAGTGTTACTGTGTTCTGTGACGCAGATGCCAAGTTCCTCCCAAGAAATGGCTGCATTTCAATCACAGGAAAATCAAGAGCTATGCAATTATTTAATTAAATTAAATTTGAGAGGCACCTTTGGATTCTTTGGGTTTAAAATTGCTATAGAAATGTAAGATGAGAGGACACAGCTACAAAACTAAATCTCCCCCATTTTTTCCCCCAGCTTCAGCCTCTAGGAGAGAAAACTGACTTCTTTGACCCCAAGGCTAACATTACCCTGAGTTGCCCAACTCCGGTAAATACTGTACCATTATGGAAGCAAGGGGTTGGGGTGGGTGGGTTCATGCCCTTTTTTATTTATTTATTTATTTATTTTGGCAAAGATCCAGTATTTGGGGGACAAGTCTACTAAAATTCTGCTTCTCTGTTAACTGTACGTGAATATTTTCTTGCACAATAGCTGCTTCAGTGTTTCTAGGTCTTATACTGTCTTACAAAAACTAACTGATAACCTGGCTGATGAGTGTTTAGATCTTTGGCCAGATTTTAATGATATTTAGGTTCCTAAAGATATAGATAGATCCCTAGTGGAATTTTCAGATTCCGGGATTCAGAATGGATTTTTCCTTTGAACTGATTGGCAATTAGGTGTCTAGATGTTTTTGGAAATTCCACTAGGCACCTATTGTTGTCTTTAAATGCCTAAATGCCTTTAAAAATCTGGCCCGTAGTGACTAATATTGAAGATGCTGTGTGTATGCTGTACATGTATATGTAGCTTTTCCCCCATTGGGTGTATGGATCTAGGGCAGGGGCAGGCAAACTACGGCCACATCTGGCCCCTGAGCTCTGGCTGGGGAGGCTCCCCTGGCCCCGCCCCTGCTGGCTGCCCTTCCCCCAGATCCTTAGTGCGCCACATCCAGGAATGGCCCTGGACAGCGCTGCAGCAGTGTGGCTCTGGTGGGGTCTGAGCTCCTGCCACTTGGAGCTGCGTGGTAATGGGGTGGGACTGTGAGCTCCAGCGGGCCACATGGCCTCCAGACATGCTGCTCGAATGGCATGATAAGGGGGCTGGGGCCGGGGGGAAGGGGTTGGATAAGGGGAAGGGAGTCCCAGGGGCAGTCAGGGGACAGGGAACAGGGGGTGGTTGGATGGGGGCAGAGGTTCGGGAGGCGGGGCGTTCAGGGGACAGGGAATGCGGGGGTTGGATAGGGTGTGGGAGTACCAGAGGTCTGTCAGGAGGTGGTGTGTGTGTGGATAGGCGTTGAGGCAGTCAGGGAGCAGGGCTGGGTAGGGGGTGGGGTCCTGGGATGGTGGTTAGGGGCGGGCATGTCTCGGGAGGGGGCAGTCAGGGGACAAGGATCTGGATGGGTCAGGGATTCTGAGGGCGGCAGTTGGGGCAGGAAGTGGATGGGGGTCAGATGGGGTGGGCGGGAAAGGGTGAGCTGTGCATGCCGGGCTCTTCCCCGATGAGGCAAGAGGCACTTCCCAGACTTCCCCACTCCCTAGATAAGAGTGGATTATGGATCCAAATAGCCCTGACCACTCTTTGCACAGATCTGATGTATGCAGGTGAGCTGGACGAAAGCCCCTAGATTTGAATACTCCTAAATTTTAGGGGATGGTGTTTGTTTCAAAATCCAGATCCACACTTTGTCTCTTTCTGTGCCCTTGTTTGGTGCCTGATCTGTGTTTCTCTCCCTTTCTCTCCTCACTCATCAGCACAAACCCTTCCTGGGAACATACAGGAACAGCAACTACACATACCCGTCTCCAGAACCTACTAATAAGCCAATTCAGGTAATTGCCTGTATCACTTACTGTACGTTACACATGCACACTTGGATGCAAAATTGCTCCTGTCTAGTGGGTGTTTTCACGTCATTTGGAATTTGTAAACGGTAATTTCTTACCAGGTTTTGAACATATAAATCACCTCCTATGTCAACAGACATTTAAACACTTCTTTTTGCAAACACAATTGTACCAGCCAGTGCAGACTGGGAATAACTTTACTAAAACTGTTCTCAACACTAAGTCATGATAGTAACAAATCCAGTCAAGGGACACTACTGTAGATCAGCTGCTTCAGATATACACAGTATTGGCAAGAGAACTTAGGACCTGTCAGCCTCTCAAATGCAGGTTTAGGTCACTTGTTTTAAAGGAGGGTTTATAGCCTCATCTGGCATCCAGCTGCTAGAAGCAATGTATTTCCATGCACTTGGGCAGCTCTATCCAGAGGGAAGGGGTGATAACAGTATGTTATATGAACTTGCAATATGATCCAATTAAGATCTACTGGCTCTTAAATGAAGGCTTTACATTGCACTACAGCAGAGGAGTTACCATAACCAGCACAGTGCTAGTTTCAGGTAGGAACTGAAGAAATGAGGTGGGAACCTGTGCTTGCCAGGTGGCTGGAGGAGGTGTGGAGGCCTCCAAAGATAGCTGTGCAGGTCTGTTGGTGTGAGTATGGCTGGGGAAGATGATTGTCCAAAGTAGTGATCTGAGTGGCTAGTTAGGCCTTCTTACTGAGGTCACTGCTGTTGTCTAGCTCCAGTTAATGCCCAGCTGGGACTTAAATTCCAAACAAAATAGTGTGAATCCCTGCATCTATTATGGATTATAAATAAGGCTAAAATATTGTCACAAGTATTTTTAATAACAGTCATGGACAGATCATGGGGCAATAAACAAAAATTCACAGTCCCCTGACCTGTCCATGACTTTCACTATAGATACCCATGACTAAATCTTAGCTGCTCTGGGGACCCAGGGGCCGATGACTGTCCCATGCTCCAGTGGCTGGGCTGATGGCCCCAGCCTCCTCTACCCTGAGGCTCCTGACCCCTGCTGCTCCAAAAGCCTCTGGGATGGCCTCCGGGACAGCTGGTGCTCTGGGACCGCAGCTCTGGGGCCAGCCTAGGATCACTGGTGCTCTGGCAGCCCCTGGGGCCAGCTGCACAGGGCTGCTCTAGCAGCAGCCAGTTTGGCTGGTCCTGGGGCCAGCTGCTCGGACAGCTCTGGGGTCAGCCGCACCAGCCACTGCAGTTGCAGAAATCATGGAGGTCCTGGAAAGTCATGGAATCCATGACTTCTGTGCCAGACTCAGTCATAGTTATAAAGAACAATAGGTGACACTAGCAAATACTGCTTGAGGCTGCAACTGAAAAGGAAACCACCATTCCCTCTCCCAGCTACAGTTCACAGCAGCACCTGGGTTGCTTCTAGAAAACTAAACAGAGAGCTGGAGAGGCTTCCAGTTCATGATTCTTACACTTCAGTGGTCAAGTTGGAAGGATCCCATGGAAGGGAGCAAGAGAGAGGCAGTAGAAGGAAAAAGAGAGTGGAAACTGCTTCTCCCCACCCCGACCCTCACCCTAAAATTAACCTGGCTGACCAGTCCTGGGCCTTTATACACCCTCATCCTGGATTGTAGTCTCTCTGAGCCACACCACTGTGTTAGAGGAGGGCAGCTACATTTGACTTGAATTTTTTTTTCCACAAACCAGGTGATATCCTCAAGCTCTCACATGGCCACTGGTCAACATGACGTTTGTCTGGGCAAAAAGTGGACACCCCTGCATCTTACAGGAATTGCCCACTGTATCAATTTCTTTTCCTCACTGGCACATCTCTGCTTCTCACAGAACGAGCTGTTGCTGACGTTGAGAGGCAATGTGGGTAGACAAATGGGCACAGGAGTGTGACTCAGGCATTCCTAGGTTCAGTTCGGGGCTCTGCTACTGAACTGGCACACTGTGACCTTTGGCTGACTACCCATCTGTGACATTTCAGAGGATAACAACTGTTCTGCCTCACATGAGTACTGTAAGCATTGGTTAACAGGGTTGACCAGCTAATCACAATTCCATTTCATAGCAGCTTCTAAGGTTTTAGAATTTGGTTTCATTCTGCATTGGAGTGAAACAAACCATTTCAAGCATTTAGCAAAAATGATAGATCCAGGTTAACTTCCCTACTCTGCCTGATTCAGGCCAGAATTTTTCATCCTAGACCACTCTGTCAGGCAGAGCAACTACTCAACCCTGCGTCCCCCACTTTCTGCGTCATTGCCCTAACCAAAAGGCTAAAGAGTGTGGGAAGTTTTCTTTTCTCCTCTCCCCTCCCTTCCTAAAATAAACATTGAAATCAACACATCTCTGTGAAGCATTGGCTTTGACAAAACAGTATGTTTGGGTGAAATTTCATTTCACCCAAAGTATTCCTGACTACCTGAATTAATCAGTATTTGGACAGTGTGTCAGGATGAAAGGCAAGAACTGCCAAGCTCTCAGGTAACTAGTTAGGAACTATTCTTTATCGGATTTTAATTTGGTTGTAATATTTGTTCAGTGTGTTCCACAACATACTAATATCTCCTAACCATACGGCTGTTTGTTTTTGTTGTTTAAGAATTGGGGCAGTGACCTGTCATGTCCTGCACAGACTCCATCCAAAAGCATCCCAACGTCAGGTGAGAGAGAACTTATTTTGGACTGAACCACCTAGAGGAGTAATCATCTGTGCTTTTTAAAAGCAAAATCTTAAAATTGTATCCCTGCACAGTTTGGGTGAAAGGAAAACAACCAGGTGAGGCATTGTGTATCCAGCACATAGCAAGGGCATTCTACTTTGCCAAACCCGGCATGTTCATCACCACAGCTGCTGCATTCTAATGGACAACAGCTTGGATGGCTTAATCTAGCGAGATGTGCCTGGTACATTTTAGCAAAGCAGTTTTGACCAACCTGGGTGTAACTGCTTGATGAGCAGAACTGGTGTATTGTGCCCGGATATATCTGGAATGCTTTACATCTGAGCAGTTAATAGGAAACCTAGATCTAGACTTAAAGCCAATTGAAAACAGAACAGAATGAATATATACAATTTTAAATCTATCTAATCTATTTTGGGTTTTTCTAAGGTGACGTGAAAGGCAGTGTTAAGCTCTGTTTACTTCCCTGTTACTCAAGCACATGATTTGGAGCAAGCCAGGCGGCAGAAGTGAATTTCAAGAGTTTATTCCTCAGTCTAGTTGATGACTGAGGTTTGTGTAGAACCGTGGGCCCGCTCCCCCTGAAGTCAGTAAAGATTTTGCCATTGTTTGCAATGGAAGCAAGATGACCAGGATAAGATTTTCCAATGATCACTGGTAACCCTGCTTTTTTCTTTCTTCTCCTGTCTAGTACATAAGCTGCAGCCAACAGACATCAAAGTCATAGCAGCGCTGGGAGATTCCTTGACTGTGAGTACCAGTTCTTCCCCTGAGTCTAGAATGGGAAGGACAATTCTAGTCTCCCTCAATGTTATGATGTCAGTCACCATCAGATGGAGGGCAGATTGTTGTGACTTGCCCAGCTGTGTCCATTTGCAGCAGCCATATCTTAGAGTTATGAGTGAATCTGGCAATTGTGAAAATGGGGCATAAATTGCCCAGAGCTGCCTCAATTCCCATTGACTTCAGTAGGAGTTGAGGGGACAAAGCAACTGAAAGATCAGGCTCTTATTGCAGATAAGGGTTGTACATGCTTTGCTCTTTTGAGAACTCTGTCAATCTATTTCAGTCTTCACCCACAGTAACCTTGGCTATTCCCACACTGGACCTTGAGCTTTTCTTGGAGGTCCTCAGTCCTGATCTGCACCACTCCCTGCTATTCCATCCCCAAGCCCCTGAACAGTGACCTGCTTGCATTTTCCCAGGAAATCATCTTTTATTCTCTTGATTCATGAAATGTCTCAGAGAGAATGGAAAACTGTGCACCCCTATTTCCCGTGCCTGTGTCCAAGTGTCTGGCTGGTGGGTCTTACCCACTTGCTCAGGGTCTAACTGATCGCCGTATTTGGGATCGGGAAGGAATTTTCCCTGGGTCAGAGATCCTGGGATTTTTCCACCTTTCTCCACAGCCTGGGGCACAGTCACTTGCAGAGTTAAACTAGTGTGAATGGTGGATTGTCTGTAACTTGAAGTCTTTAAATCATGATTTGAGGATTTTCCGTAACTCAGCCAGAGGTTAGAGGTCTATTACAGGACACGCTTCCATCCCTGCTCCGTCCCTAGAACAGCTCTGCCTTTAATCCCCTTCCATCCCCAGTCCTGCTCTGCTTCCAGGCCCAGCTCCGCCCTCATTCCCTCTGTCTCCTCAGCACCTCCATTCTGCCCCATGCTCTGGCCTCAGCCCATCTCTGCCCTCAGCATTCCCTCTCCACTCTCAGAGCAGCACTGCCCCTAGCCCCACTTCTTCCCCATCCCAGATTCTGCCCTAGCTCTGCTTTCAGCCCAAGTTCCAGGGCTGAGTAAGCCTTGGCAATGCAGTAATGGAGGGGGAGCATGGACATATTCTGCTACTGGTAAGGGAGGGCGTGACTGAAAAAGTTTGAACATCACAGGCCTTGAAGGCCCAGCTAAAAGACTGGGTCAGGCAGTATCCTAGGTGTAAAGTGGATACTGGGCCAGAGATTAGTTTTCTTGGGTGATTAAAACTAGTGTGAATTAGTAATGAAGATATCTTGTCTCTTACTCTTCTGTTGACTTACTCAAAACTAGAGCATGGTGGGAATTTTTTAAATCAAAAAACATTTTTGATTGGAAAATGTGATTACCCCTCTACCCCCTAGGAAAATGACAATTTTGCTGAAGTTTTTTTTATTTATTTCCATCAGGAAAATCAAAATGTTTGTTTAAAATCTGATCAACATTAACCTATGCCCTTCTGAGCTGCCACAGTGCCTCATGGAGTTTTAGTTCTGAGCTTCGTGCCCCTATTCTCACCTATAGGCTGACTCCCAACTGGACTGCATCTCCCATGGTACACCACAGTCTCCTTCTGCCACAGATACCACAGTACATCATAGGAGTCTCATGACCACAGTACCTAATGGGAGATACAGTCTTGCCAGAGAATCTGGTGCTTCGGGAACAATGGGGGCATAAGGCATCCAAACTACAATTCCAATGAGCCGCTGCAGTGGCTTAGGTGAATGCAGAATAACGTTGATCTGACCGGAAAAAATAATGCTTTAACATTTCAAAATGAATTTTTCTAAAGTTCTCATTCCACAAAAAGATTAGCTATTTTGACTTTTCTTTCTGATTCAGGACTAAACCAAATGTCAAAATATTGGAATTTCCTGTGGGACAGAAATTCTGGTCTTTCAGCCAGTACTACTCAGTACATTTCAACTGACCCTTTAAATGACCCATTCAGAAGCAACAGTGTGGGCCATTAGAGCTCAGTCCACTGGAGGACAAAGCCATTCCTGCTTTGCACAAGTTCCTCTGCTTGTCATCTTGCCGTTTCATAAATGATTCTTACCGTCCTTCCAGACTGCTGTAGGAGCCAAAGCAACCAGCCTGAATGACCTGCAAACAGCTTGGAGGGGGCTTTCCTGGAGGTGAGACACACAGCAGTTCCGGGTGGAAGTGTCTATGTCAGAGAATGGGAGTTTGCAGTGCTGTGTGTGCTGCAGTGGGTGGCTGCTTATGGATAAGTGTGACTGTGCGTGTAAACATGTTGTGAATGACAGGTGTAGAGGTATTATTCTACAATCCATACAGCAGAATCCCAGATAGCTGGTTGGCAGGTGCCAGTGCAGTCCGTGCACCTTGAACAGCTGCTCACGAATGCAGCAGATACCCGTGAAGTTAGACTGCACAGCTCTGATGGGGGAGTGTGTGACATGCCTCTTTATGATGGACAGCATCTGAATAAATGGAAAATAAGTGCCCCAAAGAGCTCTGTTGGTAGCCTGCTAGGCTATGTCTACACTACAACCTACGTCGCATAACTTATGACACTCCAGGGTGTGAGTAAACCACACCCCATTGACCTAAGTTACACTGACAGAAGCATTCATGTGCACAGTGCTGTGTTGGCAGGAGACCTTCTTTCTCTCACCAACGTTGCTCCTGCTCTCTCCCGTTGGCATAGAGCATCTTCACCAGACACACTGCAATGGCCCAGCTGCATCAGTACAGTGGTGCCACTGCAGCGCTGCCCTTGTAGACATGGCCTAAGGCTGTGTGTATTGCCTTAGCTACAGCTCTGTTTGACTTGATCTGAAATCTGCCTTTCAATACCTTCCATGAAATCACACTTGACCTGTGGTTTATCTTTGTTGAATCTTTTCTCTTTTTTTAATCCAGCTCAGGGATTAAAAAGCTGATATGGCTTTTTAATATGATATGGAAAGCTGATATGGAAAGCTGGTATGGCAGCAATTTATGGTGACCGTACGACAGATGGTATGTGCTTACACTATTAACCCTGTTGACTGACTGATTCTGTTCTTCCCCCGACCCCTCTGTAGCATTGGAGGTGATGGAACTCTGGAGACTCACACGACTTTACCTAGTGAGTATTTTGAAAATCCCCAAAGTGGGGAAGGGAACTCTTTGTTCTAAGACTGGGCCAGGCAAATGCTGGAAAGTTTGTGCTGGCTTCCCACCTTCCTTAGACAGGGCACGGGATGCGCTTCTGCTGGGGATCTAAGGAATTTATTCAAACTCCAGGTCAACACTGGGAAGAACTCTGCTAAAATTTGAGTCAGTTCCTCCATTTAACAGTTCTGGATGGGGGCTGTAACATCAGCTTAGCTGAACAGATGAGGGACAGATTACAGGAGGAAGTGACTAAAATGACACAAATCCAAGGCAGATGTTCTTCCTTTATTTCTCTCTGTAGCCCCCAGTGACAAGGTGGAAACCTTGCAGGAGCTGTGGGCTACTGATACACTACAGAACAATTGATGGTCCACGCAGTGCTGGCTAGTCACGTAGTCATGGCTTCTCCTTATTTACAGCTGCTAAACTGTTCTGAAAAAAGCTAATAGTAATTTTAAATATTTATCTAAAGCTAGTATTATTCCATGTAAGCAATTGTTGTAGTTGCCATGGAGATTTCAAAAGGGAGGGGAAGTGGTCCTTGTGACTGTGAATTGGAGGGAGCTTGGTCCATGACAGTTCTTCTATTGATATGCGATCCGTGCTCTTGGAACAGTTTGACAATGCCTGAGAGTATGTAGGATTTTATTTCAGTCATTAGCTTATATCCGTGTGCCATGGGCATCACTGGGTTTTAAAGGAAAATTGGAGTCTGTTTTATGCTGTGTGAAGTATTATAAGTGTACAGCTAACTACAAAGAGGCCTTGAACTCCACCTATTGCATTATAGACACAATAATAATAATAATTTACATGTATAATGCCTTCCAGCTGAGGATTGGAATGAATTCTACAAATGTTAATTAAAGGCTTATTTCACCATTGTGAGATAAGTGTCCTTACCTCCAACTGTATATGAGAAACTGAGGCACAGATAGGTTAAGTGCCCAAAGTCGCAGGGAATGTGTCTTGACTTTTAGCCGCATGCCTCAACCACAAGACTGGCGTATGGGGTCTGTAGGAGGGGATGCTGATCCTTGCTCAGAGGGTGAAGGATAACCAGCATGTCTTCTCCTATCTTTAAGATATTTTGAAAAAGTTTAATCCAGAACTCTTCGGCTTCTCCACTGGCACCGAAAAGGAAACAGCCGGGTTCAACTCAGCAGTGGGAGGAGCCAAAGCAAAGTAAGCATAATCACACCCTAGTCAGGGAGATAGTGGCACGAGGAGCTGGTGGACTGGCAGGTTAAGATTAAGCTGCATCCCAAGGCTAAGGTCACTTGAGTTAATACTAATTATCAAGCCAGTTGCTCTTGAAGGGCTGGTCCTATCTATACTGTGCGTATATCTCTATGGTATAATAGTCTTTCTTTTGAATATTTGAGGAGTGTGTGTTTGTTTATGACTTTTTCTACATGGGAGAGATTTAGTCTTTTGACTAGACCTTCTCATCCCAAATCTTCCAAGTCCAATACAAGTGTTTTCTCCACAAGACACTCCTTATTCCCATAGTGAATTTTCCCAGAAGTCTTTTTTACATGTTGGTCTCTGGCTCAGTGTCGGACCAGGGCAGTAAAGACCCGAAAGCCATTGCTATCTCCCAGCCATTGAATGACTTCTGGGTAACGAGATGGAATGTCAAAGTCCAGTGCCTAATGAACACAACCCCATTATCAGCATTAAAAGCTATCCTGGCCAGCAGCACTGGTAGAGCAGCAGAGGATTGAATGAGCTATGGAGACTCCCGTCTCCTTCCCTTGAGAATAACTCCTTCAGAGCCACTGGTAGGTAAAATGTGCAGGCAGCCTGCCTATGGCTACACAGAGGACTTCAGTCTCCAGGGCTGTTGACCCAGCACCTTTCACTGAAGCTCCATTTACTTGAAAGTGAGTTGCAGGTAAGCCAGCAAAGCTCGCATGGCTGTGAAATACCTTGTCTCCAAGAGCAGGTTTGGGAATTGAATGTTTTCCCCCCAGCACAATCCGTTTGAGCCAGTCCTTTAAGAAGAATAACTCATCTCAGTCGCCCTACTGCTTAGCAGCCATTCTGGCTGGAGTTCTTGCAGCTGGAGTTCTTGCAGCTCAAATTATTCTATAATTATTCTCACATGTGAGCCATCGCTTTCCCTGCTTGGCCCTGGTGGTCCTGAAGTTCCACAAAATGGGGCCAGGAGGAGAAACTGAAGCTCGTCATTTCAGAACATAGATCTGAATTCTCTTCTTTCCTGTCTCCATAGCAATATGTCAACCCAGGCGCGTGAACTGTTGGAGCTAATGAGAGGCAGCTCAGTAAGTGCATAGCTTCTATAACCTGTGTAACATGTTAGGGTGATGGGGAGAGGCGGGTTTCACAGCTGGAAAAAGGATCAAGGCATTTCTCACTGGCATCAAGGTGTGTGTGCAGCGGGTGGATCATGGCAGCCAGAAAATTGTTACTCCATTATCTATATTAACCCTGATCAGGTCTGGGTTCCCATTGCACCAGGTGCTGAAAAACCAAATAGAAAGATGCAGTCCCTGCTCTGTAGAACTAAAAATGTAATTGAAGGCAAGGTGCAACAAATGAGTACAACAAAGAATAGGAGGGGAATGGGTAGAGGGCCCAGAGTTACAGAGGTGAGCAATGGCCTGACTTAATGGTTCTGAGCCATTCAAAAGTTGGAGCAAGGAAGACAGGAGGGTACACAAGTAGGGTGGAGAAAAGGGAAGGGACTGGGAAACCAGTATGAATGGTGGCCAAGGGACTAGAATGGGGAGGAGAGGATTAAGGCCAGAGGCAAAGATGAAAGGAGGTGGCCTGGTGAGTTTGTGGAGACAAAAACCAGTGAATTAAAACAGGCAGCAGCAGTAAGCCAGGTGCCTGGCATAGAGGGTCTGTCATTCACCCGGCCCTGGAGTCCCTGGCCCAAGGAGGTTGGCGACACTGAGATGCTGTGCTGGTGAGGAGATGGCTGTTGCCTGGCCTGTAGGTCAGGCCACCTGAAGCTATAATCCTGGCCAGCCGTGTGACACAATGCTGTGCAATGTGTGGGGGGAGTGGGAATCCTGAGGATGTCACAGGTTTTCTGGAGGCATGAGGTGGCCTGCTGCTTGCTCCAGAGTGGCCTGCTGTTCCTGGTCCAATGAGGGCTGGGAAGGGGATTGAAGGGCTCCCGGGCTTTTATCAAAGCCATAAGTGCTGCTCTTTCTGAGGCGTGTGAAAGACGAGACACTGGGTCTCCCCTCGTCAAGGTGTTGGTGGGGCCTTTGATGCTGGGGAGAGACTTGTTGGTCCAGGGAGGTCACCATGGGAGAGAGGGAGTGCCCAGTGCTCCCTGGCTCCTGCTGGGTGGTGGGTCAGAGTATTGAAAAGGCAGGCCGCTCCAAAGCATGTGTCCCTGTGTAGCTGCACAGATGCCTTGGGCCAACGTTACTGTCCGTTCTTCTGCACTATTTATTTTTCGTTGGGGTGCGGGAAAGGAGGATCTGACTGGCACTTGCGCAAAAGACTAAATTGTTCTCACATTTAGCAGGATGTGTTTCCAATCATTCAGCCTTTTAAAAACGGGGGCAGGACTCTGTCCTGCCTGGCACCCCACTGGAGAGCAAAGGGGTGGGAATAAGATGATGATTCAGCCCTTTGGTGATTCCCAGGCTCTTCCTCTATTTGTGGGATAGATTCACAGCCCTTAGTTATGTAAACTCTCGGCTCTAAAAATAGATGCTTTCCATTCCTTTCTTTGTACTGCATGTTACAGAATGTTTTCCACTGAGTTCCAGCTCTCAGCAGCCCCTATTGTTGGCTGGTGGTGACGTGGGTTTAGCAGCTGCCCTTATGAGCTCAGTGAAGTCACCAGACTCTTCGGTTTTAATCCAAATGTCTATCCCCGCAGAGCTTGCCTCTCTCCTTTTTGATATTCCTGGTAGTACTCACTCAGCTGGCAGGGATTTCCGGTGACTCATGTTCCACTGAAGCAGCTTTAGTGCATCATCCTCTAATCCTCTCTCCCTCCCCTGCTTACTGCTACACCGCACCCAGCATTTGGCACTAACTGGTAGATCTCCCCATCCTAACCCCTGCTGCCAAAATCCATTTAGAACTGTGGTCTCTGACTCCCAGTAAACAGAACTTTGTACAGCAGCTACCCTGACAACCTACCAGGCAGCTGCTAATTCCCCTTTCTGGCGGGAATTTCATAACAAAAGCCAAGATGTATTCTACCACCTCCCACCCTCCACATTTCCCGAGAGAGAGCGAGACATACACACACACACACACACATACACACTTTTCTGACTTCACTTTTCCCATTGTTAAGTCCGAGTGGCTCATTTTCATTGTTTTGACACTCTTGATATACCCTATTTATTTTAACTGCATTTGTAAATGTTGCCTCCTCGTCCCTAAGCAATTTCGAGCTGTTAGAACATTGCTGTCTATTCTTTTTATGTGTCACTAGAAAATTAACTTCAAGGAGGACTGGAAACTGATCACTCTCTTTGTTGGAGGCAATGACCTGTGTCATTACTGCTTTGACAGGGTATGTATCTAGAAACTGGGCGCATAGCTCTGGGTGCTTGGCAGATGAACAAGGTTAGCAGCAATCTGTTCATTTCCCCTTTGTCAGACAGCCAATGCCCTTGTACCTCTAAAAAGCAATGGGAACTTGTGTTCTTTTACTATCTCCCTTATCTGAAATGAGTGTGCTGCTTTTACAGTGGGATATTAGAGCTCTAGACCAGGGCTTCATTAGTAGTAGTCATTATTTAAGAACTAAAGATCTATCCAGCACTGTACAATGCAGGAGAAGAGACAGTCCCTGCCTTGAGGAGATTTCAGTCTGAATAGACCAAACAATCTGAATGTGTATTCTTACTGAGACATTGAAGTGCCATTGTATTCTGGAAAGTGACTCCATAAAAATACCATATGTTTCTAGTCTGCCTTAGAGTTGCCAACCCTCCAGGGTTGTCTTAGAGTCTCCAGGAATTAAAAATTAATCTTTAATTAAAGATTATACCATGTGCTGAAACCTCTAGGCACTTGCCTCAAGCAGCTCCCGGAAGCAGTGACATATCTCTTCTCTGGCTCCTATGTGGAGGCGAGCCCAGGTGGCTCTGCACACTGTCACATCCACAGGCACCCCTCTGCAGCTCCCATTGGAGCATGTAGGAGACAGAGCGGGGCTATGCTGCGGCTTTTGTGAGCCATGTGATGCAGGGCCGAGCAGCATGGGCCATCTTAAAACAGTTCTCGGGCCATATTTTGCCCACCCCTGCACCAGAGCAAATATGATCACGTTACAAGTAGAAATGTCTTTTCCTAACTACCAGCCATACAAGCTTACCATGCTTATCTGAGAGTCATCCTGCGTTCTTTCCTTCTCACATATCATCCCCAGTAGTACAGGTTCTGCAAGAAAAACTATCGACCCGAACCAACACCACTTCATATAAATTGAAGTATTTCCATTGACTCTCCGGGAGGCCTCAATCTAGCACCATGTGCTCAATAACACCCTTGCAACTCCACGTTCAAAATGGGTTGCATAGGTGTTGCTAAGTGCCTAATTTGTCTTGCAGAATCATTTATTACTGGAGATTATGTACTGGAGGAAAGAACTCAGCTTGATTCTCAGATCCCAGATTAAATTTCCGGGGCTGGCAGTTAGGAAAACAAATCTGTTTGTAAATGGAGCAAACTTGGTCTGGAGTCAGTGAAACACATTAAACATGATTTATTCCGACAAAGTGGGTATTTGCCCACGAAAACTTATTCTTCAATACTTCAGTTAGTCTCTAAGGTGCCACAAGACTCTGTCACTTCATGATTTATTCAGTCATTCTTCAGAGTAGAAATGCACTTCAAAAGAATGCTGACAAGAATTGTTATAAAACAAGATTGCATTTGGATTAAGGGATTGTATTGGTTACATGGAAACACCACAATTATTAGACAAGCTGCACATGTGTCACAATAGGAACAGAACTCAGTAGCGATCTGCTCAAAATTATACGGGCCTGTGCTATTGGAGATAAAAAGGAGCATTTGATCAATGGTATAGAATCTAGCCTCTTGCAGGTTTTGCTAGGGACTAGAGGTTATAGAATGGACCATTGGGATTTATTCAACTATAGTTTCTTGCACAGTGGAGAAATGACTGATCTAATTTTCTTTTTATACAGGAGACCTATTCAGTAGAAAATTATGTAAAACATCTTCAGGACACTCTTGATATTCTATACCAGGAGGTAAGGTTTTAAGATACTCTAGCAGGCTGAATTCTTGGCAATCACACTCAGATATTTCTCATCTCTGACAGGATCTGTGATTATGTTTCATTCAAGGCCTTTCACCAGATAGCTAGAGTAGTAACGTTAACACTGACTAATAGTCCAATGACCTTGCTAGCTAATGGGCAGTAACGTGGTGGGCTGCTGCTCTGGGGAAAACTACAGCATGGAGCTTCTTTTGGTACTACGAGTTATTTCCACTTGTGACTGGCATGAGCTGGGGAAAAAAATAAAAAATGAGAATGAGCAAAAATGTTTCATGAAATCATGGACTACATGCCTCAGTTCAATTTAGGAGACGTTTTCTGAGCAATCAGACTTCCCCGTGTATGTCAGATAGCGCCTCCTGTGCGCTACAGAGAAAAAGCACAGGAGCAGAGGAAGAACTGACTGCTCTTGATTTTCACATTTCAATGAGGGGGAGGGAGGGAAAAGGATACACAAACATTGCAGAAGCGGAACAATAAGATTATGGGCCCTCTGCATACTGCAATCAACCACCACCGGACTTTCTACCGAATCCTCCTCTTGCCTATTCCTAGTCTTGGCATTTTGCTCCAGAATCTAAACGATTCTTTTAGTTTTTTAAAAAAATTGCATTTCTAGCCCTTGTGATTTTGAAAATAACCATGAGAGGACAAAGGAAGAGTAAGGCTGGTCAGTGATTAGGACACTAACCCAGGACTTGGGAGAGATGGGTTCCATTTCCTGCTCCATCTCAGACTTCCTGTGTGAACTTGAGCATGTCATCTAGTCTTGTGCCTCAGTTTCCCACCTGTAAAAAGGGGATAATCGCACTGCCCTGCCTCATAGTGGAGTGGGGATTTGTGAGGATACTTTAAAGACTGTGAGGTGCTCAACTACTATGGTCATGGGGACTATCCAAGTACTGAAGATAGATATATAATTGTTGGTTTGTGGGTATATATGTTCCCTGAAAAATATTTGGACTTAAAAGCAAGACATATATACATAAGCATATAATACACTCACAGATCTCTGCACACTGATTCCTACACACCCTACCATGTGTGCACCTATAAACCCATTTTCTTACACATGTACCCACACGTAACGTTGCAGTGTCTAATAGATAGCATCAGAACTGACTGCAACACAATGGCACCCGATCTCTACTACAAAGAGCAAGAGGTGACCATATGCCCCATCTGTACCATTCCTGGGTTTTTTAATCCAAGAAAACACACTAATTAGCTTCTTAATATTTTGGCTAAGTCCTGTGAGGGTGGAGTCAAGTTGCTGCAGCTAACTATGGGACGCTATTCACATTCTTCATCATCAACACAAGGAAAAAACTTTCCTTTCTGACTCTGCCCTGGGCTTAATGCTTCAGAGTCAGGGGTCTGGACTGGAATGCCTATTGCTAGTAGTGATGCAGAATGCTGGGTTGGCAAATCCCACAGACAAATTTTGAATACCACAGTCAAAGGGTTAATAACAGCAGTGAACTGTATATAGGGCCAGATTGTGTTCCTTTTATATGGGTGTAATTTCTTGCACTTCAGCAGAGTGACTCCTGATTTACAGTGAGGTAACAGAGCAGGATCTGGCTTGTCACTTTGTCCCTCAACACCAGCACTAGCCAGGCAGGTGAAGAGTGGTGGCTTTAATCCTAGTATGTTTAGGGCACTGAGGTGTGTGGGACCTTGGTGGAAATGCAGGTCACTGTCTGAGCATTTCTTCTCTGGGCTGACTCCAGCTTAACTTACAAATGATGTTTAATGGTTTTCTCCATCAAGCCCCCAAGAGAGATTTATTCACATAAAAAACCTGGCACAATTGGTAGTGTCCACTCAGTGATAGCCAGGATTAGCACAGGAGGTAGTGTTTGCTGCTGGTCATACTGGAGATACCCTAGCAAAACCATGTGGTGGTGCAGGGCAGGAGTGACAAGGAGTGCTGCAAGTCAATACTGGGCCTTACATAGATTCTCTTTGTATTAAGGTTTGTATCTGAGACCAATATTTTTTTCCTGAGGATTTTTGCTCTCCCGCTCCTCCTCTCTCCCATCCCATATCCTTGCCTTCTCCAGATCACAAATTCACATACTTTTGTGGTGAAACCCAGTGAAGCCCTACTTACCATTCTAACTGCTAAACAAAGTGTGCAAATCTCTATTTACCAACAGAAATGCTCCAGTGAGTTGGGCTGAAGTGGCAGCCAGTGAGTTTGTTGATTCATATCCACTGTACATCTTCCTCCCTTCTCTACATTGCCCTTGTATGCTGCTAATCCCGCTCAGTGCAGCTCGTACTCACTGTTTCCTAAAAGTAGCCTCCCTGTCTCGTGAGATAACTGCGTTGTGCTCTGTGCATTAACACACCTGGTTTCTTTGAGCCCTGCAGCTCCCTCGAGCCTTTGTCAACCTGGTGGAGATAATGGAGATCACTGGACTGCGTCAGATAGAAAGGGAAACTTCAGGGTGTGTCGTTCCAGGCACGTAAGTGTGCAAATCAAATATCTATCTGGTATCTACTGGTATCTATCTGGTATCTATCTCTACTGGTATTAGTAAGGCAACTACACAGGGCTTAAAAGTCTCTACCTTGTTGGATACTATTGAACCAGGGAAAGATAATACTATAGATACTATACTCATAAGGATGATATTGAGTTCAATTCTTCTCTCTCCCATTGACTTCAACAAAAGTGGCACACACTTAAATGAGGGCAGCATTGCAGTTCCTGAATTTCTGTTTGTTCAGCTATAAAGTTAGCTTTGGGCTGAAGCCACAGAGGATGAAGCTGGATCTGAACATCAACATCCAGGAACATTTGGAACTGGAGTTCTCGCTCTGATCCATCTCTGTATAAAATTTTGTTTTAACACAAACTAGATTCTCAATCCAGCAAAGCACAAACACTTTATCTTGTTGGCTCAAAATCACTGACCTGGTCCTTTTATGGGAATATGAAAAGGCTAAAGCAAGTCTGGGCCTACAGAAACCTATCTAACTGCTAAAAAGCTTCTGTACTCTAGTGAACATCAGCCAAACATCACTACCTCTCTCCCCAGTACTCACTTAGGCTCAGCATCATGTCACAAACCATGTAATTTTCATAATGCTGAACTTCAAAGCCCTTTTGCACTGGCCTCGATTTTAGATCAGGGTCCTGCAACAGTCAGTGGAATCTCCAATGCTTCAATCCATACTCAGCTTCATTCCTTACCCTGCTGGTAGGAGCAACAATAGTAGTGCAAACCCCTGAACTCAGTTCTTTGCAGGCAAGTAAATAAGGAACTGGCTTTCAAATCAAAAAGAGTGTATCAAAAAAGATTGAGAAGTGACTTGATATATGTGCATCAAATATATAAGTATGAGTAACTTCCCCAGGAGAAAATGCCTGGTACTGAGATGCTCTTTAATCTTATGGAGAAAGGCATAACAAGAACCAATGGCTGGAAACTGAAGCCAAACAGATTCAGATTAGGAACTAGGCACAAATTAACAGTGAGGGTGGTTAACTACAGGGGAAAAAAACCCAAGGATAGTGGTATAGTCTCCATCACTTGACGTCATCAAATCAAGACTGGATGCTTTTCTGGAAGATGTGTTTTAGTCAAACACAAGTTACTGGGTTCAATATAGGTATAACTTGATCAAATTTACTGCCCCATGATATAGAAGAGGTCAGATTAGATGATCGAATGGTATGAAATCCTGCTTTAAAACATATTTGTAGATTTTTAAAGTCTAACACACACGATGTGCTGCTGCTATGTCAAGTTAAACAGTTCGAATCTGATTTTCAAAAGAGTTGACCACCTGCAACTCCAGTTGACTGCAAGTGGAAGTTGTGGGTGTTCAGTGCCTCTGAAAAAGAGGTGATTTATGGGGGGAGGTGGAGGGGGGGGGGTGTCCCTCCCCAAAGCTCATCTATCCACCTTGAAACTAGTCTGGTGATTTAATTTCTGCATTTAATAACTTAAGTCATCTTGAGCTTCTTGGAACTACACCATGTTATTAATGAATACAAAGACTGCCTGGGTTGGTGTTGATTTTGGTTGTTTTTCTTTCTTTCAAGGATTGTTTGCCCATGTTTCTTAGTGCCACAGGAAAGCTCTCCTGAACTACAAGAAATGAAAATAATTAACAGAGATTTTCAGGTAACACCTTGATTCTATTTCCTTAATTGTTCATCCTTTCTCCTCAGCACCCCATCTTTTCTTTTTGTCATGTGTCTCATCTTCCACATAGAACTATAGCAAATTTTAAGATGTGGTTGTTGATGGCGAAAGACCCCATTTTGATGTATGTGTAGGCTGAAGACCCAGCTACTGTCTGGGAAGTGGTGATGCGAGTTTCCTCATGCTTCCCTACCATGGTCTATTTAGACATTTCCCTTTTGCTTGGACTGCCAAACAAGAGCTAATTATTGCCAATGTAGTCGTGGTTATTTTGGGTTATGTTCATTTGTCCACTATTAACTTAACTAAGATCTAATCAGATTTCACACAAGCCACCCAGTAGCTATTAGATGAGAACAATTGTCAGTCATTATAATGAAAATAGGAATTACCATATCAGACCCAGACTCCAACTAGTTCAGTATCATGTCTCCAAGAGTGAACAGTATCTGATACTTCTGAGGAAGGTGAATGAATCCCTGTACTGGACGATTATTAAATAACCCATAAAAGGGAGAATTCTCCCTAGCCTCAGGAGTGGGGGTAGGTATAGTTGATATGTGACTGGAAGCATCAGGGATTATGACCATAAACTATTGTCCTATCTAACATAATAATGGATATTCTGACTTTCCATACAAGCAGCTACAGCCAAAATTTTCACAAGTGGCTATTAATTTTGGGTGCCCCAATTTTTGGGTGCCAAAATTGACACTTTTACAGGACCTGATTTTAAAAAGAATACTGCGAATCGGCCCTCTGAGAACCCAGGTCTCTTTAAGAAGTGTCAGCTGAGGCACTCAGACTTGCTAGTCATTTTTGAAAATTTTGGCCCTAATCCTTTTTTAGAATCCTGAGCTTTAGACCCAACTGATGTCATATAGCACTAAGTTGCACAAGTTCATGTGTGCACTGGGTTTATTAATATATATAAAATTTATTTTTATCCACTTTAGAATCATTTATCTATGCACATTTAATCTAGTCACATTCTACTTCTATGGAAGTCTCTCCACATGTTCAATAGTTTTCTTTGCCATTTTCTGTACCCTTCTGTGCTGAATTTATACTAATGATCTAGAGAGGTGAAAGGCTCATATTTTATAACCCTTCTTTGATGATAAATCTTGTAAATGACCTTTTTGTTTTGCATCTTGCAATTCCACACAGGTCAAAAGCATGCTGATGGCCAACAGCGGTCGCTATTCACAGCGTGAGGATTTTACTGTTGTGGTGCAGCCGTTTTTCCGAAATACCATTATTCCACTAGACAGCGTGAGTCCTGTTTTATTACCTAACGTTTTTGAGGCCAACATCAAGATTTATTTTGGACTGTAACATCTGTGGGGCAGGGACCGTGTCTTCTTTTATGTTTGCACAGGCTCTAGCATATTATGAGCACTGCAAAAAAATAATAATGAAAAAATGGAAGTAGGAAAGAGTGTGTTGCTTGTGAATCTGCTGGAGTTATCAAGTGACTTCAGGAAATATGTGATCTGGGAATGCACTGATTGAAACCTCTCTAAAAAGCCATACACCAGCTCTCCTCCCATTCTTGTATGCGGTGGTAGTTAGGAATGCAAAAACTTCATGTGAAACTCAGCCAAAACCAACCAGTTTTGCATAGTATCTACCCTTTTGTCTTATCCTCACAGAACTCCAGCACATCTTAAGAAGTGAATGTGGGTTCTGCTAAAAGGTGCGATATTGACATCTGGAGACCAAAGACTAGCTACCATGTTGGCAGTAGTAGGGCAAGTTTGCCCCACAAAACCTTTGTGCTTCAACTGTATTAACCCAACAGTCTTGGGTGTTCACTTGAAAAGCAGCCCAAATTTGCCTGAAAGGTTTAAGAAACTGAAGCTGAGCTTCAAGAATTCAAACAATAATAAATAGTCACAATCTTTCAAACATGAATGAGATTAAGGATTTGGGTCAGTACTGTAGTGATTGATGCCCCTATGAGATCCTTGATAGTTAGATAGTTCAACCACAAGTTCTTGGATTTGATGCAGAAATTACTGGATGAAATTCCGTGGGCTGTGTTATGCAGAAGGTCAAACTAGATCTTTGGTTCTTGAGATACAACCCATGGGCTGTGATGAGGTGCTACTTAGGTTGGTTTATAACATCAGAATAAGAATGCATCATCTCCACACCAATTAGAATGACTAAGTTGGTTTGCCAAGTATTTTTGGCTTTTAGGTGTGATATGCCGGGTCTCAAAGTCTGAGGAACTACTGGGGTCAGTTATCATGATGAGCCCTTCCGGCTTTAAAATCTGTGGATGTTACTCAAACAAGCACTGCCTCTTGATTGGTTGAAATTGTAGGTGCTGCTTTATGTGGACTATGGGCCCGTAGAGGTGGAATCAAGATATGTGTTTGCTCCCAACTGCAAGAGGAAAGGAACTCAATAAGACTGAAATAACAGTCTCATTTACAAGGTGGAAAGAATTGTTTCACGCTGGGGTGAATTATTACATTTTTTTGAATTGCAGAATGGGAAGCCAGACCTGAGTTTCTTTTCCATGGATTGCTTTCACTTCACTGAGAGAGGCCATGCTGAGATGGCCATAGCACTCTGGAATAGTATGGTAAGAGGTTGTAGAACAGATCTGTGTATAAGGGGTCGGCAACCTTTCAGAAGTGGTGTGCCGAGTCTTCATTTATTCACTCTAATTTAAGGTTCTGCGTGCCAGTAATATATTTTAACATTTTTAGGAGGTCTTTTTCTATAAGTCTATAGTATAGAACTAAACTATTGTTGAGTGTAAAATAAATAAGGTTTTTAAAATGTTTAAGAAGCTTCATTTAAAATTAAATTAAAATGCAGAGCCCCCCAGATCGGTGGCCAGGATCCGGGCAGTGTGAGTGCCACTGAAAATGAGCTCGCGTACCACCTTTGGCACATGTGACGTAGGTTACCTACCCTGGTGTATATATTTACGGAGGAATCAGAAGGTGCATGTGAGAAGATGCTCAGATACTACAAGGATAAATGAGATATAATTGGATAGATTAATAAGAAGAGAAGTGTTTAATTTCGTTAATGACCAGGACCCTCTTCTGCCTTTCTTGGCCTGCAATCCTTAACAATTGCCTGGGATAAAGCAACCTCATCCTAGCCGATGATCCGTCTTCTGTATTCCAGAGAAAAATGAGAAATCCTTACAGTCCTGTCAATATGCCTGGAAGGAAAACGTCTTCCCATTTGGGCAATCCGGGTTCATTAAAACAACATAGATAAACATTTGGTTCTGTATATGTGCTAAGATTCTGTTTCTCTTTGACAGGTATTCCCTTTTTTCAGAGAATGAGATTTCCTAATGAATCTCGACAAAACCTCTCTAGCTCCCCAGCAGTCTGAGTCCTGCTTTCTGTAATAATACAAACCTGTTCCACCACACATTGCAGAGCTTATGCCCCAGCACGCTAGATACTGCTGCTATCCTGCTAGTCACTACAGCTACTACTCTGGATGTTCAAATTTTGCTTCCCTGCACCTCAGGGGCCTTCACCCGTAGGGGAAGTGCTGGGGATACTTATTCTCCTACCCTCCATCAGACTAATTTTGCTGGGGGAATGGCAGGTTTAGAATTCTGCTGGAGTCCTGTCAGCAGACACTGCAGAGGGAATGGACTGAATCAGCCAGCACATTCCTAGCTGCCCAGCACGTTTGGGGCCATAGTGTTCCCTAGGGGCCCTGGAATGGAAAGAAAGCTGTGGAAATTTTGTTCCACCACACTATTGCCCTGAGAAGACTTTGTGCCTGCAGGGGTCCTGCACCCTTGTTTAAGCCAGCAGCAGCGGGAATAAATCAGGGATGAATCTAGGCCATTCTAAAACAAAGTTAGACTTAGGTTACGTAATAAGTAACTGTGCAGGATCTTCTAGAATCGAAAGTAATACATTGATTCTGGATGTTTGCTGCAACGTGGAAACCCCCTCTTTCGGAGCATTCATAAATTTCCACTACCCCTTATTCATTACCCTTCTCAGAGAGATGTAGGAGCCATAATCCTAGGACTATTTCCCAGTGCCCATCCCCAGACTACGAGACTTTATACAGTTTTGGGATATTCGTAACCATTTTGGATGGGATTGTATATTTTTCTATTTAATCTCTCTCCTGATTAAATAAAGTATCTCAATTTTGTTAGGGAGTGGTCAGTCCTAGAGCTGACAGGTTAGTTCAATTCAACCTTGTCTGGTCCACAAAAGGAAACTAGGTAGTGGAAATAGCTTTGGTGACGCGGGTAGTCTTCAATGGATACACCGATACATTGGGTGTGTCAGTGAGGGCAGAATGTAGCCTTTCATTTGGAACTTTGTTTTACAAATCTATGGTTAAAGCCACTTTTGAACCAGTCAAAAACTGTCCATCTTATGTACTTTTATAGCCTTCACTGAAGTCAATGGAGCTATCCTGGTTTACATCAGCTAGGGAGCTGGTACTATTAATCAAATAGACAGTACAAATCCTGTGTGAATAGTAGGAGACTGCAGTTTGGTTTATAAATCAGGCCCTTAGTTACCGTGAACATGTTCGTTATATAATTGGCCTGCGTAAATAAAACTCAACCCCTATAGTCTCCAGCCCCGGAGGATTATGAGATAATGAAAAACTAAACTAAACCAATTAACTGAAGGCAGGGGGAATGTAGGTCTGGGTTGGGTTTAAAAATAGTTGAGTACTAGTTTATGAGAAACATGCTCTCTTCAATGTTTCCATTTTGTTAAGGAAAGCAAACTTTGGAACTAGGTTAGAAATGGTAAACATGGTATTGATGTTGAAACAACAATAAGCGGCTGTTGCCTCTCTCCTGCACCTGCCTCTTACTCACAGAGAGTAACATCTCAGAAGAGCTGTCTGACAGCTGATAGAAGGTCACGAAGGAGGGGGGTACATAGGTAACCCTTATGGAAAAGCCCTACAGGGGATGAGGGCTATATAAGAAGCAGACAGACAGATCTCATTGTAATCTGTTACACTTGACACATCAACTGCTTTTCTTAAATTGCATGCCAGCTGTGCTTTAATCTACATTACTCAAACTTAATAGTACACAGAGCTGGAAAGACTAAAACTGTGATGGTTATAGTTTACTAGATAATACTGTGCCATAGCTCGTGTGTGATTTTATCACCATGTGACAAATCTTGCACAAGCAGGTTCAGGCAGTACATAATAAAGCAAGGCCTTGCCTACCTATTTATATCTTGCCTACCTATTTATACCTGCCCCTGGATACTTCCACTGCATGCATCCGATGAAGTGGGTATTAGCCCACGAAAGCTTATGCTTTAATACTTTTAGTTAGTCTTTAAGGTGCCACAGGACTCTGTCACTTCTGCAATTCCAGACTAACACGGCTACCCCTCTGATTCATAATAAAGCAAGCAATTGGTCCCAAATATAGCTGTCATTCCACAGTATATAACAAGACTGGCCTAATCATCAAATATTAGGATGTGCTGGGAACAGTTTTTGGAAGACACAACATAGTTTTTTGTCCAAGTGGCTGAAGTTGCTGGCTGTGGCAGTGCACTAGATCAAGTCCAATGGGGAAATCATTCTGCTTCCTGACATTGGGTGTCTTTCTCCAGCTAAAGAAGGGCCAAAACAAGTGGGAAACGTCAGGATTATTCAATCTACCACTTTATTATCTGTCCTTTTTTTCTATTTGCAAAACATAGCAAAGTTAATATACTACATGTAAGGGGGGAGACAATAGCTAACTCTTCACTTCTAACGGTACTGATTTGACTGTGCGTCACTAATGTAGGGTTTAGTATGCCATTGCCAGTCATTGATCTATAGGGTCTACAACCTAGCTCACCTCACCTTCACCAGCACACTGAGATGACCAGTAGTATGGCAGAGAGCAGGTTACTATCCAGAGGGTTAGTTCAGCATGTGCACTCTCCCTGCATGCTGAGGAACTCGGTGGGAATTGTGCCTCTCCCACCCAGAGCACACCTGCAACATAGGCTGGGCCCTGGGGGTGCAACCAGGCCCCAAATTAGCTGGCTGGAGCTTCCTTTTCACACTGAATTACAAGTGGGATCTGCTTGCTGCAAATCTCCACATATGATCTGCCCTTGTTCTTGACTCCATACCAGATTCCTTCCCACCCTGGCACAGGAAGTACCAGGTGTACAGATAGCCAGGGGACCACAGACAGAACCCACAGCATGTAGGTTACAGGGAACTCCCTTCCAGATGCTTGCTGCCCTCCCGTAAGGCACAACAAAAATAACCTATGCTCACTTTAAAGCATGAACTAGTGGGCAAGCCAGAAGGTTTAGGCTTTTGTGTGATGCTGGCCTTTACCCAGCAGCAGAATTCCATGACAGTCAGCAAATCTTTGAATTCATTGGTTCGTTTCACATCATCTCTGCAGGGGTTTATTCCATATAGCATTCTCCTCTGCTGTTATTAATACATACGGCACCATCTCCTGCACTTCACATGTTCCTTGGCTTACCTCCCTCATATGGTCTTCAGTTTCTATTTTTACTTTTTCACAAGACCATAGAGCCAGGAAGCACTCCCAGTATTAACATATGTGAATCTTATTACTGGAGTCCCTTTCCCAGTCTCATCTCTGGGGCTATAACGATATTATGCCTCTCTAATATTCAATTGGCACTTTCTTCCCTCCTGCCTCTTTCATCACTTGTGGTCGACAGATGCAGTACTAGATGGTTTAAGGGAGTGGCACACTCACTCTGCACTGGTTTTTATACTCTCCAAAAACTGCTGCAAGAAAAAGTTCTACCTCTCTTTATGGACCAAAGCCTGCAGTTATTACATAAATAAAATTCCCAGTGAATTCCTTGTCTGAGTAAGGACTGCACAGATTCTATACCACTACTGTCCCCGTGGTATCTGAGCACCTTCCAGTAGAGCATTGAATGAGGTAACTAACAGCTGCCACAGATAGGACAGCGGTTAATTCTTTTGGTCCTGGACTTGAAAAATGGCAGTAAAATAGTCCTGTGACCCATCATATTCCAGAACCCCCTGTAGGGTGCAAAGGAGTGTGTGATTTGATAGAATAGTGTAACCTACCCAAATGAGGCAAGTTTGGGAGGAAAACATCGTATTTAGGTTTGCTGTCCCTCTTCTCTCCCTCAGCTGGAGCCGGTTGGTCAGAAGCAGAGCTACAATAACTTCGCCCATGACAGATCCAAACTCAAGTGTCCAACCTCAGTAAGTAAACACCACGCTCTATGTCACCCACAGGGCCCCTTTTGTTTTCCTTTTCCTCTTTGCCAGAAATATAATTCCAGCATATTAAAAATTCCATTCTTTTGTGGGTTTTAAATAGCACAAAAAAATCTCTGGTTTTGTGACAAAAACAGGTTTTCAGGAAGGTCTGCTCTCTGGGATTTAGGGAAAAAATGCATCACTGCCCCAATGAGAACCTCTCATTTCAACCAGTTGTATTTTTTGCATTTGGTTATCTACAATAAATAGGTTAGAAACAATGCCGAAGCTGCAGTGATCTGAAATGTATAAAAAGGAACACTTGTGCGGGGGGATAAAATCTGTTTGGGGAGGGTGCGGGGAGGGGAGCTTTCACAAGGACAGAATGGAGAAATGGTCAATATTTATTTCTAAAGAAATAAGGATTGTCCCATCTCAATAGGGGATGGGTAACATAGAGACTGAATGCTGCTCAGAAGTGTTTTGTGGCCAGTAAAATCTTCTCTCTTTCCTCTATAGGAGAATCCATTTCTTTTCACATCCAGAAACAGTGGATTGCAAAATACAGCTCCAGAAGTGGGGGCAGGTGACCCAACAGTACCTTACTGGGCTGTGATTTTAGCAGTAATAGCTGGAGTTCTGGCAGGTTCTGTAGTCATTGGGGTTTTGATGTCAAGAAGACTCAAGAAACACCAGCAAGAGAGAGAGAGAGCCACAGGAGTGAATGTAACAGTTCTGTAAACCAGATGACTATGGAGAATTACATCTGCCTCCACTGAGACTGAGGTGATGGGGAGAGCAGGGGAAAGAGCAGCTTTAGTTAAAAAAAAAAAATAAAAAAATATCAAATCAAACTTGCCCATTTAAAAATAGAGGCACCATGATGACAGAGGACAGTACAATGTTTGCTTTACCTGGCAGTGTCTGCTGCACATTGGCCATGCCTAGGAAGGAAACAAACATTTCTTAATGCATGAAGTCTTCCTCCTTCGAGATGCACTAATTCTCTGTATGATTGAAATTGCTCGGGATGCCAGTTCCCTGCATGGAGTGAGAAAATTATTCATGAATGAAGTGCATGGCCCCCACCTGTTTTGTGAGGGACACTGGGTTGAATATAATGGTTGGGCATCATTTTTATGAACTGTTAACCATTCCCTCCCAACAGGGGAATAAATTCAAAAAGAAAAGCAGCAACATCTTTTGTTGGAATCAAGTGAGATCCCTGTGTTAATACAATAAGACTCGGTATTAAGAAAAAAGAAGCTTTATTCAATAATTTCAACCTGGCTAAAGGTCTAAATAGAACTGACTGAACCTTTCTCAAAGGATCTGTTTCAGCATGCGCAAACCCCAACACACAATCTTTGCAGTCTGTTCTTTATTGAAGTTGTCTGGAGATTCAGATCAGGAACATGGAGGGGATCTTCGCTGGACGTTACAGAGATCACCTGTTTCATTGTCTTGTACTTTTCCGACATAAGGGATCTGACTGAGACAGACTGTCTGAGAACTTGTTTTCTGACATCCCTGTAATTTCCTGTTATCCATTTTAATTAAGAAATTCTAATTTTATTGAAGCCAAAGAGCACTTTAATTTGCTGTGTTTTTGCCAGGTATGTATTATTCCCATACTAGGAATCATCAATACTGGGGATGAGGTGTAACTGGAATAGTTCCCAGTGCAAAAGCTGTGCAGCCTTGGACACTCAATCTGTTCATCATTCACCCAAAAGATACTTTTCCAAATATACACACATGGCCCCGATTTTCCCATCTCCTTCCTGAGTGATCTTTGCAGAGATATAGAATGGACATGGAACACGCTGGGATAATCAGGTTTCCAGAATCAGAGCTCCCCTAACCCATTCTTGTAGTCTGCTCTCAAAGTTCATTATTGTGAATAAGATTTGTGTGTTTGTGCGTCTCCTTGCTAGGAATGTAATCTTCTTGGACAACCATTTATGCAGCTTCACAGCAGGAAGTGACAATGCATTTGAGTCATAGAAGTAGTTGTGACTAACTTGCATGAAACACAGAAACATTGTAAGTGATCAACCAATTCTATGCAACATCACCCCCTACCCTCTTGCTTGGTCACCAGTGGTCTGTCTATAGAAGAAGTCCTAGCTCCACCTTGGCCTAATAAGACTGATGGGATTCAATTTACCCAATACTTGAAAGGCAGAATAGTCAGTTAAGAGATGGGGGTTCTGTTCCCACTGTGCCCTAGACCGATAAGGATCTCTTGTTTCTCTGGTGCTTTTTGTTTGATGATCTCACAGCACTTTATAAATGTTAACAATACACTGATGCACAAACTATATATAGGGACTGCTGAAATGATTATCCATCCTTGAAATGCAGCTATCTTGGCACTGGAATATGACAGCTGTTTAACATCTCACAGACAAAAGACACCACAGTGCAGGATAAGAAGCAAAGAAAAAAACCCTATCTACTTGAAACTTCAGGGGGATTTTAAATCAGCAGAATGTTAGCCTTAGTCCCCCTTGTATCCACCAGGAGGAACAATGGAGACCTAAAACAGGATGAAAGGGAAAAATCAGGAATGAGCAAGAAGGCAATCAGCCATCAGCAAAGATCAAACCCACCATAAATCCCTAAAAGTGAGCAAAAAGAGTAAATATGAGCTGGCTTTCTCTTTGCTGGAGCCAGCCCCTGGAGGAAGAAATTCTTATACACTGAACTGCTGAATTCGATAAGGACACACTTAGATGGATTACATGGCAAAGGCCAATCTCTGATGCAAACAAGGAAAGTGTCCATTTGAGGCCGTGCACTTGGAGGTGTAGTGGGCCAGTGCAAATATTGCAGCAATTCACGGTTCAGCATTCTGTCTGCCTCCCAACCTGCTGCAGGAGAGGGAGAAACTATTACCAGACTCCCTCTCACATGGAGATAAAAGTCCCCACTTGTTTGAGGGTCCTGTGGTAGCTTGAAGACCTGGAACACTCAAGGTTGGCCCTGCACATGGTCTCCTTAATCCTACCCAAAATGTTACCAAAGACATAAAACCGATTTTACCTCCTGTTCCCAGGAGAGCAGCTTCCATGTCCTTCCAGGTGGAAGGCACTTGATTAGCATGATTAAGTCAAAGGCTTAAAAGCCTACGAACCATCTTAGTTTCACATGCACACATGAGTGGTATGAATAGGCTAGAATTTTGTCACGGAATCTGTGACTTCCAGAGACCTCTGTGACTTGAGCCCCCAGCTCCTGGGAGCTGCAGGGTCCCCCACCGCCCTTGGCATCTGGGAACTACAGAGGCCTGAGCTCCCAGCCTCACATGGAGGCAGGGTTCCCCCACAGGCAGCTCCCAGCCAGGGTGGAGGGACGGGTGCCCGGAGCTTGGAGCCAACGCAGGCAGTGTGGGGATCTTGCACCTCCAAGCGAGTTGCCCCTCAGTGATGCGCCGAGCCTACAGCTCCCCATTCTGTCACACATACTTTTAGTAAAAGTCACAGACTAGTCACAGGCTTCCATTAATTTTTCTTTATTGCCTGTGGTCTGTCCATGAGTTTTACTAAAAATACGTGTGATAGAATCTTAGCCTTAGCTACGAACCATGGCTCGCTCAGTCGCTCTCACAAATGCACACATACACACAAGTGCGTGTCTCCTCACACTTTCCCTATGGCATGGGCTGAACGGTTTCTGCTGTTCTTGCTGCACCAGTTGAACAACCTGTTCACCTCTTCCCCAGCTTAAGCTGTCTTCTCTGTATAGCTGCCAATAATCTGTCCTGCAAAGTACATAAATACAGCAGTCTGCTAATTAGAACACATAGCCAAGTTGCATTCCCAGAGCTGCCACTTGTTTATGCTCAACAATGACATACTCGGCTTTTCTATAAGGCCTTTGTCCAAGGATCGCAAAGCACTTTGCTAATGCTAATGACTGTAATTATGCATCCCAACACTCCTCGGAGTTAGTATTATTACATTCATTTGCCCAGTGATTAAAAGTATGTGCAGAGTTGAAGTGACTTGCCCAAGATTACACAGTGAGTCAGTGACAGAGCAGAAGCTAGACCCCAGCAGGCCTGGTTCCACAAGTGCCCACAGCCCAACTTCCTGCTGTGTAACTACTGCACAACTTGCATGACTAAACTAGGCTAGATAGCAACTTTAAGCATGTTTTCCTCTTAGCTGGTTAATGTAAATACAACCAAATATCCCTAGTCAGCAGCAGTAGAGAAGGAAGCAGGAAGCTGCGCTCTATGAAGCTTGCCCATGACCGAGAATCAGGGCAGTGCTGATGTCACATTCAGCATTCAGCAATGCTTTGGAAGAGATCCAGCCTAATTACAATTATTACAGGGTGGAGAGGCGAGAAGCAGAGAAATTCAGTGGCCGCTTGTCATGCTCCCACTTGCTTTACCCACACCCCAGCAGTTACTTAGCCAGCATCAGTCTCCTGTCAACCAGAAGGCAAAGCTGCAAATGGCATCCTCATGAGACCTTACTCAGTGCTGGAGGGAGTGTGGACTGGTGTTTAGAACAAAGAACTGGGGATCAGGCATTAGCAAGGGCTGCTCCTAGGTCTCACTGTGAGGATAGAGTAGGATGAAAATTTGACAGGAAACAACATTGCTGGTGGAAAATGGTTTTGTTGATATTGAAATTTCCTATTGGAAAATGTCAATTTGGGTGTTTTTTTTTCCAGTTTTCCAGTAGGGAGAGTCAAAATGAACCAAGTCATTTCAAACTGTCACTTCAAAAATTATCTTTGGAATAAAACTTCTTGTTTAGAAGTGCAAAATGTCCTGATGTGTTGACTCGCTTTGTTTTGACTGAAAATAAGTTTTAAAAGGGTTTTGATATTGCCAAGTTGACAGTGATCTTTTGACTTTCTCTGCTGCTTCGAAATGGAAAATTATTCCAAATTGTCAACATTTCCCCTTGGATGAAAATTCCATTTTCAGAATAGCTGTTTAATTTCATTCCAGTGTGTAAAGTGCTTTGGGTGCATCCTCACTGCAGAGTTAACTTGAGTGATTTATATTTGGGTGACTTCTTTTTGTGTTAGCAATTCATTCATGCTAGGCTGTAATGATGTGTATCCACATTGGCATTGCACTCACTTGTGTGGTGCACAAAGACTTCTGAGGGGCATATCGCATGGTTCTTAGTGCTGCACTTAGCTGAGCTGCTCTGTTCATTCTTTCCCAGTGTATTGTGGGAGCATTTGTCTTTCCTTTTTGAGTGTGCGGATGGAAGTGGTGTTAGCTTAATTCATTAAAATCAACCAGTTCCTGCTCTGAATGCTCCAAATTTCTGTCCAGGGCCTTGGTTCCAACCAGTGGCAAAGCATGGATCCTAGCCTGAGCAATGACCTGTGCCAAATGTTGGCATCAATCTAACTTTGGAAAGAGGAGGCAGGTTCAGGGCTCTGAGGTATGAAAGACACATGGATTAGCTGTAGTAGGGGTATTGCCCTTTCACAGAAGCAATTTCCCGTCCTCCAGCCAGGATCCTGTTGCTGCTTCACAGATCACGTATATTTCAAAAACTAACTTCTGTTTAACCATCCCCAACAAAAGCCCCACAGTGTAGGGTGACCAGAGAGCAAATGTGAAAAATCAGGATGGGGGTGGGGGGTAATAGGAACCTATATAAGAAAAAAGACCCCAAAATCGGGACTGTCCCTATAAAATCAGGACATCTGGTCACCCTACCATAGTGTAATCACTGTGTCATTTACAGTAAGTGGGCGTGTGAAATGGTGTTCCTGGCCAAACATTTCAGGGTGTCTCACAGCTGCAGCCCAGAACAAATAAAGATGCTTTTCCATATAAGGCTGAGTCCCAGCTGCCTGTCTCACCCGGGAGCATCTGATCTCACAGCTCACCCCTTCTGACAAGCCACCCCACTTGACCTATTAGCAGGGCCATCCTCAGCCCATAATCCTGCATTATGGAAGTAGGAAATGTGAGGCACTCTGGTTGCTAGTGTGTTCAGGGGAAGGGAGATCTGCTTTAATTGTTACCATAATGCTGACCCTGGCTAGCCTTTGACCTGACAAGGGAGGCTTAGCCAGGGAGTTGCTTCTGTGTTTGCTCTAATCCCCCTTCTGTGGTGTGATTGGTGGAAACCTGACATATCAAAGGCATTTATTGTGTTAGAACAGACTTTAAAGGAAAGCAAGCCTGACTCCTGAGATGGAAGGGATCTAGGTAAGGGCCCTGGAACAATTTTTACAGTGGGGGTACAGAAGATAAGCCACATATTTGGGTGTTTGCTAGCGCTACTTCAAGCCAGGGGGTGCGGCAGGACCCCAAGTTCCAGCACCATTGGATCTGGATAACTGAAGCTGTGTCTGCCTCTATCAATTATTGAGTCCTAAGCTTGCCTTATGCACCAGTGTCCTTTCATGCAATCATCTTTGGAGCCTTACCACGTTCCCCTTCATTATTACATTCTAATTATAGTTTAGCTTGGCTGCTAGCAGAAGCGGCCTTTGGTTTCTCTTTTTAATTGAACTGGGTAATTGAAAGTTAGGTCACTCTGGAATCTTTCCCGGCATAAGGCCAAAGGAGTCCAGAAACCTATTAGAAATGCATTAGCTTCTCCCCCGACCCCGGACCCGCTCTTGGAGCCCATCCAGATGGAACACAAACAAGGAGAGGACAAATGAGCAGCACTCTGCCTCTCTGAAATTCCTGATGTCAGTTCCCATGAAGTGGCACTTTAATCAGCACAGGAGGAATGGTTCTCCCGCTCTAGCCTTCCCCAGCAATTCTCAGTACAGAAACACTGGGGGGGGGGGGGCGGCCGGAAGGGTTTGTTTTCTTAATTGCTTTAAAAATCAACAACAAAGTAGCTACTTTGTTAGTGCTTTGGTCAGGTGCTAGCCTGGCAGCACTGGAGACTGAAATCCTCTTGTTTTATGCACAGAGCTGGCACAGCATGGGCAGCAGTAGGGCAAGCGCTTACCACATAGCTCTTCTGCCAATCCATCCTCAGCCTGATCTGAGAGACCAACCTCAGAGGTGAGCTGCTGCGTCAGTCACTTTAGTGTCTGGAAAACTAAAAACACTAAGTAATGCAGTGCAGGTACACTCCTGTGCTGGCCAGGAGGTGGACGGACTAGATGACTTAATAAAGCTTAATGAGACATGAAGGTAGTAGGAGGACTGAGAGTCATTGGACCAGAGCTCTGTTCCTAAGTAACTGAATGGCTCTCTGCCTCAGTTTCCCCATTTGTGAAATTCGGCTAAAACACTTATCTAATCTCCTTCATGGGGTAATAAGGCTTAATTCATTCATGTTTGTAAAGCGGTTTGAGAGCCTGGGATTGAAGGCTGTTGTAGAAGAACTTTGTTTTGCTGCTGTTATGCAGTTTTCTATTTAGATTCAGTCCAGACTCTTTCCTTCACAACATTTCAAAATGTCTTTTGTTTTTACATTTCCCCAGTGCAGTGAGAGCATGCCTGGGAAGCAGGTGTATGATGTATCCAGCATCTCATAGCTATCTGCCCACAGGTGTGCCTGCAGGTAAACTTCCCTACTGTTTGCCTAGCTTAATGGCTGGACAAGCTGGGACAGATCTCAATGGTGCAATTTAAAGACAAATGTTCAGTCTCTGTGGTGCCAGGGGATTACCTCCCTCCAGACACTCAGAAATACCTCAGAAAAAAAATCAATACTACTAGCAGGCTAGTGTCTGGGTAAAGGCAGTCAGCTGGCCACATCAGCTGCTTTTATTGCGCTGCCTGCGTCACAGTTAAGTGGTTTCCTAATTACAATCTACACTGTATTCCCCATACTGCACAGCTATTCATCTTCAGGTGCTGTTGCTTCCTTTATGGCCGCTGAGGTCCACTTCAGCATGGCACTGCCTCAGCATTAATGCTTTGCTCAACAGCGTAATTAAATGAAGATTAGAAGTGGATTTGTGGCAGCTATGTTCTGAACTTCCTCGTGCCCTCTGCGTCCGGCTGCTCATACGTCTCTTCCCACAAGGCCTGGAGGTGGCTAGGAGCCTTGTGGGGCTTTTTAAAAATAGCTCAGTGAGCGATGCGCTTCAGACATGCCTGCAAACGACTCGGGGGCATGTGTGAGAGAGCTCACAAAGCCGGGAGGGGGGATATGGCTGAGCTAAGATCCATCCCAATCTTCCCCCCTCTCACCTCAAAAACGTTGGGATGTCTCGAACAGATTGTTTTGCACAGATCAGTCACCACCTCCTCTTCCCTTCACTCCCTTGCCAGCACAGGCTTCCCTTCTCAGCCCCCTCTGTCTCATTCCCAAATGAAGAAATCTAGCCCAGGCGAGCTGCCAGCAGCAATCAGCACAGTATTGCCAACATCAGACATTCAAAAATCTGGCCCCCCAAAATCATGAGATTTAAAATTAATACTAATGTTGGGATTCTTCTTCTTTACCTTCTGCTGTTGGAGGCTTTGGCGTTCACATGTTCAAGCTTTTCTCCACAGCCATGAAGGATAGAAACATTTGGGGGGGGGGGGGGCACCGGTTTGTGATTCTCCTTCCCAAAGCTCTCAATTCATTGAAATCCACAATTGGGGTGTTTCCCTCGGGAGCCGCTCCCTCCACATTTCTTTAATCATCAAGGACGGAAGTCAGTGACCGGAAGTTGAAGGTGCGCAGTTGAAATGTCTTATTCAGGCTAAGTTCAGAACTCTCCTAAACCATGCCTGCAGCCACACCTCCTGCTCCGCTCGCTGCCTGGCCAGACCTTGGCCTTTGCAGAAAGGGAAGAAGATTCCCCACCTCAGCCTGGCTCCCACTTCCCTGAATTTCTAGGGAGATGAGTGAAGAGACGACAGGACTAGAGCAGTGCAAGGGAAAATTACCTATGCTTACCTGTTCTGTGGATACAGCTGGCTTTACTCTTCCCTGCCTCTCTTCTTCTATGCATTCCCCAACCATGGCCTCAGAAAGTCCTGAGACCTCCCCATCAACCATCTCCTGGTCAAGGCAGCCATCCATCTGTTCAGGAGGAGGAAGTTAGATTAGGGGGAGGGGTTTCTTCACAACTCCGGGGCCTTTTTCCAGTCCCTCATTTGTGCACATATTGGGGCAAAATTCCTCTGGGCATCATCTACTGCCTCCTTAGATTACTTCTCAGGGCAGTAGGTGTTGTCCAGGGTTCTCTGCTCAAGTTCCCCTCTGGATCCCTTGTTTTGACAGTGACCTACACTCCTGTCTCCCTTTTTCATTTATGTTCCCTGCAATCATTTATTTGCTGGATCCTTCGGCCCCTTCCAATGGGCCTTTTGTTGCTGATGTTCTAGTGGGCTCTGCCCCTCTCCCCAGAATTTAAATAGGCTGTTCTTCTTTATTAAATAAAGACAGAAGAAACCAAAACTGAAGCTAATGTTCATCTAGGCATCTCTGCGGAGCCTGAAAGTCTTAATTCCTCCATGACCTTTTCTAATTGGATCGGTTTGTAAAGGGCAATTGACTAAGACTTGACTTTCTGCAGAGGATCCCACTGCAAAAAGCATGGCACAGACACTGTGGTGTGTTATTTTATTCCACCATTGTAAGGTAGCTGTGCTGGAAAAGCAGCAGCAATTCTAGGCCCTGTTGTACCATCCCATAGCTATACCTTGCTATACAATGTCACTGCTCTAATAAAGCATAGCTCATAAAGTGCTTCTCATCTTGAAAAATGCCTTACAAGCTCTTACAATCCTCAATGATGCATTGGTAAGTCCTGTTTCACAGATTGGGCACAGGGGCTGAGTTTCCCAAACTCTTTTTGCATTATTGACATGGTCCTTGGGACTGTTGCTGTACAGTGTCATACCACGCGAGCCTACATTATATATGCAATGATTCCTTCATGTCTGAATGGATAAGAGCAAACGGTGAAGCTGCGCTTCTACAACCACTCTTCTGCTGCCCAATATGCCATCACATCAGAAATAAAAAAAACCTCTGACTGTGGCTGTTTAGCAAGGGCTGTAGTTCACATGTGTTTTGTGTTACGTACTGTAGACTTCCTTCTAGCTGAAGCTGAACAAAGGGATCCCAGCTGTGACCAATTATGGTCAGAGAGGCATTTAGGTTAGAGTTTAAAACTGGTGTAAGATTTCAGTCTCTCACTCTAGCTCAGAGAAGTAGCGAAGTGCCTGTTCGGTTTGGACCTGATTCTGATCTCGCTTTCATTGGCTTTGCCCTGCTGTCACTCCACTGACTTTAGTGGACCTACTCCTGATTTACATGGGTGAGGTGATTATCAGGCCCGTTCAGTACAATATACCAAGGTAATCTGAAGGGACTGGAGCTCACTTAACATTGCCCCTGTCTAGTGGCAGATACAAGTGGCAAGGCTTGAGTCTGGATCCAGATCCAGCCTCTCTGAACTGTGGGGAAGTATTCACATCCAAGGACTTTGGTCAGGGTCTCACTATCATTTTTCTGAGCCCTAAAGAGAGATTTTAGGGAACACCTGCCCTTTGAACATCAAATCTGTCATGTGCCGTAAGAGCTGTAGAAATAATAGTTCTGAGAATGTATTTTAATTGCAGAATAGGCAGTTTAACATGCCATCTTTAAAGGGGCTTTGATCCAGCCTCTAAACCTAGGCCCTGATCCTGTAAATACTTACTACCCAGCAGAATTCTTACAATCATGAATTGCTCCACCAAAATCAATTGAGTGCATCCACAACAGGGACCACAAATTCAATTTGCAAAGGTCTGCAATGCACCCACATAGATTCCCCCAAGGAATATCCAAGAGGCCTTCTGTGAGACTTACTGAGCTGTCTTTGTCCTCTCCTACCTTGGAGAAAACCTTGGCACAGGAACCTGTCTGAGTGCGTTGGGGAGGTGGGAGAGGGATTGGCTGGGACATTTCTATGCTCAGGAAATTCTGTGCTGCTGCCCTGGCCCCTGAGGCAGCAGGGTTGCAAGGTAAGGCAGCCCTAAAGGCTACTTTAATCTACACTGGGAGTCTCAGAACAAGGGCAACACAAGCTGCCCTCCCTCTCTCTCTGCCTGAGACTTAGTACTGTTTCAGGGATGCATTTGGCCCCGTATCACTTTCTAAAACTGCACCCCCATGTCGCTGCAGAAAATGCACAACCAACCGTGGCTTTCAAAAGGGGGACAGTCAACTTGCACGTATTGAAATGGACTAATTTTAAAAAATTCTAGTGTCTTCTCAATCACCGTTTAAATAACCTGTTCTGATACTTTTTAAAGCTATATTTTAAACAGATGGTATAGGGTTACTTTTTCCTTGATTAATGTTCATAATAGTATTTTCAAAAATGAAGCAAATTACTAATGGTGTGAGGATGCAGGGGGAGCAGTGAGAGTGACTACAAGTGCTGTCAAAATGCAAAAAATAAAGGTCCCCAAAATAGAAACAAATCCTTTCATACATACACACCTTTCTTTCCAGTCCAAAATGTGAGTTTTCAAAGCTGACTGTCCCCCAAAGAGTTTGCTCTGGTGTATTTCTTCAGCACAATGCATACACTGAAAAGCAAGGAAATTATAAGTTAGCGTGACATTCACACACAACACAATACAAATCTCCAAGCATTACCTCAGTACCATTACAATACTCAATTACGTCAGCTCGCTAAGGACTCTGAACTTATCAAGCAAAGTACCTTAAGCACATGAGGAGTCATAGATTCGTAGAGTTTAAAGCCAGAAGATGCCTTTTTGATCATGTAGTCTGACTTCCTGCATAACACAGGCCACTGAACAGTACTGAAGTCAGTGAGATTACTCATGCTTACGAGCTTTGTTGGGTCAGGCCACGTTACAAAATCAATGGTGGAACTGATTTCACTTTCAGTTCCACCATTGCTGTTACCTCCATGGCACACATCAATGAACTGGCTGGAGGCCAGTGGCCAAGGGAGCTTTCCAAGCTGTTCAGCAGGGTCAGTGGAGGAGCTTTCCTTCCATGGACTTCCCAAGATACAGGAGACAGATTTGGGGCCTAGGTCTCTGCTTATAGCCTCAGAACTTGTCGCCTTCTCCCTCAGCTTCCCCTGGCATATGCAAAAACAGTTGTGTTGCATATCAGGAATAACTCTCTCCTTTTTTCGATGATAGTTTTTTTAAAAGAATTACTGTGGGTGGGGGAATCTTATGAAAGATGATAATAAATGTGGAAAATCTGAAGTCTGCATTGTGTGTCTTATGCTATAGGACTCTGAAAATATGTTTACCAGTGTGTAGAATAGGAAAAACATTGATTCATGTAGTATAATTGTATAGGTAATTGAGTGCAGCTGTGCTGAGTAACTGTTGTATTTGGTGATGAAATGTGTAACAGTGAGATTTAAATTCCTTCATTTTTCATTAAGAGAAAAAGTCGGTATAATAAGTGATGCCTCCATAATACATTTGTAGCTACAACTGTATTGACAATTGTATGACATCAATGAGGGCAAGATCAGACTTTTTCTATTTGTTACGTTGCACATCGATCAAACACCCTGGTTCTGATCTTGCAACTCTTACTCCAGTGAGTTGGTCTCACGTGAATGGTCTCATTGAAGTGAATGGACTCAATCATGTGAGTATGACAGGCCGAGTAAGGACTGTAAAATTGGGCCACATTTAATGATTTTGTTTGCTGAGTATTTGGGCACATTAATTGACGGAATTCCACTGGGGACAAATTGTGTCCATTATGATTTTTAGTTGAATCTATTGCAGGAACATAAAACAGATTTGTCCGGTATATTCCTAAAGCATGCATTCTTACTGCAGCATAATGTTTGTACTATTTTGCCAGTTAACCTTTGAATACTATGTTCTTGGTTTTTCTTCCGGAAGAAGCCTTTGGCCACTGCCTGCGATGTTTTTAACAAACAACTTATCATTTGAAACACGCACCATTTAACTTATGTGCTTCTGTCCCTGCAAGCATGGAATATTGATGCCCTACTCTGCTTGTACATTGCAGACAAAACCAGAGTCATTATAGCTAAAGAGATATTAAATAAATATTTAGAAAGCAAACAAACCAACCTTGCGTGCTAGCTGTTAATGTTACAACATTATGTTGCTAAGAAATGTGTTGTATTCATATTTGCCTATATGAAATCACTCTGTTGGGCCATATTATGCAAGAGAAGCACAGCAACATACTAATGAAGAGACAATGGCGTTTAATGGACTAATGAGGAGGCAGGAATAATAATGCTTGGCCTTTCAGTAGCACTCTTCAACCCTAGATCTCAAAGGAAGGTTAGCTGTCATATCCCCATTTTACAGATGGGAAACTGAAGCACACAGAGATAAAGTGATTTACCAAAGCTCAGACAGCAGGTCAGTGGCAGCACTAGGAATAGCACCTAGGTCTCCTGAGTCCCAGCCCAGTACTCTGTACACTGAGCCGTACTGACTCCTGCTCAGTTGTTGTCCCAGCTCTCACACTGGCTTCTTCTGTGTCTTCTTCCTGCATCTGCAAAATAGTGATAATATTTACTGTACATGCCTCTGTCCCTCCTTCTCAGGGGTGCTGTGGGGATGAACTCATCAGTGTCCAAAATGTTTTACAGAGCTAAAGCCCAGTATAAGTGCCGAGTGTTATTAAATATGTTGATAATGCATTTGTAAGTCTTACATCTGTTTGGTATGTATAATTAATGACAGGTTGGAAATATAAAGGAGAATTTGCTTTTATACATCAGTTTTCCTTGTCAGGGTTGCTCAGTTCACATTTAGGGAGTTAGTGCCAGATTCTGTGGTTGCTAAGGTCATTTTGCAATATCTAAGTAATCCAAACTAACCTAAAAAACCTAGGGTGGTTAGGAGAGAATTTCTTCTATGCTGGGTAACTCCACCCACAGAAAGTTGGTAGAAACAGTTCTCTCCTCTGGTATGTCAGCCACCTCATCATCTTGATGTAAGCAAAGGGAGAGGGTGTGTGAGGTGGTTCCTAGGGTACCCAGGACTGTGAGTCACCTTGTGACTATCTGCCTCTAGCATGAGGGAATCTTGCTTGTGGTAACTGGGTATTAGCTCCCTAACACCACTCAGACACTCTCTTCTGGACTAAGCCAGCCTTGTCTTTGCCTTACAGGTTAACAAGAAGTGCACCCTGTCCCCAAGTCCCTTTGAAGCATTTCCCTGTGATATTCAGTGCCTCATCCTGGCTATTCACAGAAATCCCAGATCCTCTGCCCCCAAAGGAGCAGGGTGCCCCAGTTTACCAATATTACCATAAACCATCATTTCTGTATAACATACAGCACTTGTAATGAAACAAAGGAAGGTTTCTTTAAGAAAGCATAGCGATTCCCCTAGAAACAAGACAGTGATGGAAACAAATGGTTACAATGGAAAACAAAATCAGAAAACACGAATTAGGGCCTACACTTATTAATAGTTACCTTTCCTATCTAATAGACTAGGCTTTCCCTGCAAAGTTCAGTCTGTTGCAGAGCTGGCTGGTTTCACAGGAACCAGGATGCAAACATTCATGATGTCTCCTTGGTGAATGGATCCACAGTGCCTCTCCCCATTCTACATTCTACAGAAACACTCATTTGTCTCTATGCATAGGCAGGCCAATCCCGTCTGTTGTAATGGTCCATTTTTGGACTCTTTGCAGGTGTTTTCATGTTTTTCCATTGACTCTTCTGGGATGAGGCAATGCTAGACAACTGAGCCTGGCATTACCTCGCCAGCTAACCAGGGAGAAATGGCACCTCCCTCCTGCATAAACAAGCCATCACTGAGTAATATCGTTCTCTGGTGATGCCATATAAGAGTAAGACCGTAAGGGCATAAATGTCAATATTATTCCTTACATGCTACCTGTACATACATCATACCATGATTATGAACACTGATAAGTTGCAAGCTTTCAGCAGAGACCTTTCCTGTTATTCTTTATGGATAAATACCCTGTAGGCAATGTACTTGATGTAGTGAATTTGTCAGGTCCGAGACAAGAGTTGTTTGCAAAGAACAGGGGACCCTTTGCCAGGGAACCTGTGTCACAGCATGGCAAAGGTGTTTTAGGGCTTCAGCATAGGCAAAAGAGAGGAGGTGGGGGTGGGAGCTTTGCTGTGCTTGATTCCTCAGATCTGTTTCTCTGTTCAACACCTGTCTCCCTCTGTCCAAATTAAAATCCTAAAAAAGCCTCTTTTTCCGACAGCTCCTTGTGGAAGGTCAACCTAAGCTCAGTAGGGCCACTACACTAATCTCTTGATTTTCCCCCACAATCCCTCTCTTGCCCATTTTCTTTGTCACTGTGGTCTACACTCCCACTCACCCAGGCCTCTCATCTACTCAAAAGGCTACTGACATACTAATTGTCCTAGATTGTCACTTTGACCACTCATTTTCTCATGCCTCCACTGGCTACCTCCTGCACCATTATCAGACACAAGCTTTGTACTGTCACACTTCAAAATGTAGCTCTACCCAACCTAGTTGTTCTGTTAATCATCATGATTTCAACCACCACTCTCTCTCTCTCTCTCCCTCTCTCCATCCATTTAGCCACCACCGAATCTGACTTCAAATACTTCCATAAAACACCTCTCTCATGATAGCCACAAGACTTTGCCTGCTGACAATGGTGAGTGGTAACTAATGTTCATTTATCTCAAGTTATGCTTGATTTTACTGTTACCTCATCCTCAGCCTCTCCTCCCACCCCGCCCCAGATTCGTCTGTATTTGTTCATTTCATCTACCTGGTGTGTTCTGTTGTAACTTAGTTTCTGATATGTTTGGGGCAGGGATTGTCTTTTTAATGTGTTTGCACAGTGTCTTTCACAATGGAGCACTGATTCCTGCCAGAGGTTGCTAGGTGTGTGACCATGCACACATAAATTAATAATTAATCATTAAAATATACAGGAGTATTAACCGAAATTGGCAAACAAAGGTTCAATTAACTCCATCCAGGGTCTGGTTTCAGGGCAATTCCCTTTCTGTAATCTTGTTGGGTCTGGCACTGCCCCATAAATTGCTCTGGCACTTCCCTGTCAAAATCTGACTCAGTCCTAGTGCTCTAAGTTTGACCTGGGACTGGATCCAGTGGTCCAGACAAGCTGGCTCAGCACAGGATGAGGGACAGAGGAAAAGGTGGCTTTGTGTTACCTTCCCACGTCCCTGATCTTGAGGCCTCAGGGCTGCCCTAAATTATGCCTGGTTGCCCACAGGCCCCATGCACCATCCCGGCACAGCTCACAGTACTGGACCTAGGTGCTTATTGGGAGCCAGAGAACTGGAATGCAATTAAGGGGGGCTGTGTGATTTCCTTTTTGCTTCTTGATAACCAGTGTGGGGGATTAGAAGCACAGTTTGTGACTAGTTGGGGAGTTTAACTTCAGTGTTACCCACCAGTCCTGGGCGGGTTGCTCTCCCTTTTGCAGCCTGCCCTGACCTTGGCATTTCCAGTGAGGACTACCACAGGCACACCCGATCACAACAAGCTCATGCTCTTTGACCCACAAGTAGGTGCCACTCAGTCACTCCATTTTTCTACAGCAAGTGTTGCTCCATCACTGAGGGTTCATGGCTTTCCATCCCAAGGTGAGTCACAGAGTAATTAGGCTGTTGTATATGATACAGTAGTGGAGTGTTATGGAGATACACTTATAGGACTTAAGTGCTTAGCTTTCTTATTGTCTCTACAACAGTCTCCCAGCTGTAGAGACAAAGTTAAATGATTAATTGCTAATTCTCTGAGACAATGCACCCTAGTTATCTCAAGGAGCTCAGTGCATCCTGAGCACCACAAGGAGTGGTTGAGACCTAAAAGGTAGAAGGTAGGAAAGACCAAGATCTACCAACTCCACTCCCACTGTAATTGCTCACATTAGGAGGAATTGGGTGTGTTGTATGACAGAGTGTTGGGGGAGGGGAAGGGTGTGTGCTGAGGGAGGGCGGAGATGAAGAGGCATGAAGGGGGTGAGGGATGACGTGTATATGGAAAGTGGAGGAAGAAGGGGTAAAGAGAAGAGAGTGTAAGGTAGGGAATAGGGGTGTGTCATGGGAGGAGGAAGGACTTGTGTCTACATAGGGGATAGAAGAGGGCTGTGATGGCTAGTGCAGGAAAGAATGAAGTGCATTTGTGTAGTAGGTTGGAAGAGGAGAGTGATGAGGCAGTTCACATACATATACTGGGCAAGGGTTAATATGGACTTGAGAGACCAATTTATCTGTCTTCTTGCATCTGGAGGGTGGGCCAGCCCTATATAGAAATAAAGCCCATCTAGGGGAGAGTTGGTTCCACAAAGAGCTGGGTGAGGCAGCCTGGGGGAAGGAGACCTCGTGGAGTGTTTCCTCTCTTTAATAAAGAACTGGAAAGACAGCTGAGAAGAACAGCACAATAGCTGGGTTACTCCAGGAGAAAGCAGGAGTCTGAGTGGAGGCAGTGGCCCTGAGGAGCTGTAACCTGCCTGGTCATTGGGAGGGGTGTGCCAGTCCTAGGCTGTGGGATTGAGGAGTAGAAGCCTGGGGCTAAACAGGATGACATCTGAGAGCAATAGAGGCATGCCTATGAGGAGGTGGTGGTTAGCTGGGTAAAGGTTTGGTTTGCAGACAATTCTGTTGGGATGTGGATAAAGGAGTCTGTGACAGGAGGCAGGTCTCGGGCAAGAGAGCCTGCATGCTTTCATGGCTGCAGTAGGTCACAGGACAGTGGGGGAACGGAGGGAAAAGTTGCTGGAATACTGCTGGTGGTGGGGGAATGTGCATTCCTTAGTGTCATAAGAAACCAGTCAGGTCTGTAAATCTTGTCTCTGCTGTAATCAGTGATTCTTCCATTGCAAGCCCCTGGGGCTGCATTTTCTTGTTGCCAGATATTGTAACTAAGGAGTTCTTTGGTACACAGTTTGATTTAAAAAAAAAAAAAAAAGTCCTGGGAGATACTTCCATCAATGCTGAAAATGAGCACATGCCTTCTGTCAATTGGTGTGAGTCCACAATGTCTGAATTTCTTGATTATCCCAGGAGAGGCATGTGTGATGTGCTAATTGGCTAGTCATCACTGGAGCTACTGGAGTGTCCCAAGTGGTGATACTTGGCATTTATTTAGCACTTCATGGTGAAAATCCTGGGAAACATTGTCTTAATTCTTCCTGCACCACACAAGGAGGTAAGTAGTTAGTGTTACCCTGTGTCCCATTGTCTCCCACCTGTAAAGTGAATGGCCTGAGGTCATGCAGCAATTGAGTGGCAGAACCAGGACTGGGGCTTAAAGTTATCTGTTTGATGGAGTTGGTCACAAAGATCCCCTTGGGAGTGGTCACCTGATGTGCTGAAACTACCTCTGAGTCCGTTTTCCCTGCCACCTTGGGACTCCAGAACCCTGTCTTGTTGAGCTAGGCATGCTAGCCTGCTGTAACACAGACCCAGGATCTGAACCACACCCCCAGAGTTGCAGACTTAACTGAAAACAGCTCAGCAAGTACTCCTGTCTCCAACACCCAAACACCCAGCTCCCAATGGGATCCAAGTCCCAAATAAATCCCTTTTACTCTGTATAAAGCTTGTACAGGGTAAACTCATAAATTGTCTGCCCTCTATAACACTGACAGAGAGATATGCACAGCTGATAGATCCTCTATTAATCACTTACTTTGGGTTAATTAATAAACAAAAATGATTTTATTAAGTATAAAAAGTAGAATTGAAGTGGGTTCAAGAAATAACAGACAGAACAAAATAAGTTACCAAGAAAAATAAAACAAAACACACAAGTCTATGCCTATTATATTAAGAAACTGATTACACATAATATCTCACCATCAAAGATGTTCTAATAAGCTTCTTTCACAGACTAGACTCCTTCTTAGTCTCGGCCCAATCCTATTCCCTCATACAGTCCTTGTTCATTCCAGCTTAGGTGGTAACTAGGGGATTTCACATGACTGGCAGCTCCCTTTGTTCTGTTTCACCCCCTTTTATAGCTTTGGCTCAAGGTGGAATCTTTAGTTTCTCTGGGTCTCCACCACTCCTTCTAAATGGGAAAGCACCAGGTTTAAAATGGATTCCAGTACGAGGTGACATGGTCACATGTCCTGTGAGACCCCAAGTCTCCATTCTTCCCGGCTGACTCTCACCAATGCAGGAAGGTTTGCAAGTAAACAAAGCCATTTACAACCAATTGTCCTAGTCAATGGGAGCCATCAAGATTCCGAGCCACCATTAATGGCCCACAACATTACAACAGGACTTCAGCGTTATACTTCAGATTTCTAGTTTTAGATACAAGAATGATACATACATACAAACAGGATGACCACACTCAGTGGATCATAAGCTTTGTAATTAAACCTTACAAGAGGACTTTTGCATAAAGCATATTCCAGTTACATCATATTAACACTTTTAAACATACTTTTATAAAGCATATGGAATGCAATGTCACAACTCCTGACTGGACTTCTCAGAAAATAGTCTCTTGAAAAGACCATCCCCTTTCTCACATAACTGACTTCTCTTGACATTTGGATGTAAAAAGCAGTGGGACTGCAAATCACTGACTGTATTTTTAGTCTCAGTGACCCTTTCCCGCCTCCCCTTCCCCCACCCCCAAACCACTGGCAGTACTAAAGCACTGAAGGATTTTTAAGCCATTCACTCTGCATGTTAGTTTCCTCTCCCTTAAAATGGGATAATATGTCCCTGTCTCACAGTGAGTTCTGAGGCTTCATTCATCAATGTCTGGCAAGCCACTGAGCTCCTTGGATGGCAAGTGTAATAGGAGCGTGATGTCTTGCCGTTAAACAAACAGCGACAGCTGAACAGAGGGGCAGCTGCTGCTTTAGGTGTTGTCAGAATTAATTAAGTCTTGCCAAGCACTCTGAAGTTTGAAGCATTGTATAAAAACTGCACGTTGTCAGGTGCCAATCAGGAGTCTCAGACTGAATAACACAGGCCTGGATGGTGAGGTGCAGGCAGTAACACACTTGCCCATTCTGCAAGTGGTAGGCGTGGCTGGCACTAGGCACTTGCAGTGCTAGTCATCAGTGTGAGACCTCCCCAACAATCGGAGTGAGATTGCCAGCTAACTTGAAATTTGGCTTCTTCGTGGCTCTGCCCTCCAAATCTAGGATTACATGTTGCAACCCCTAGTTCTGCTGACTTCATTGTTACTGCTCAGGGAGTAAGATACAATGAGTTGCAGTGGCAGAATCTGCCTCTAAATCTCTTGTGGGTCTCAGCACATTGCAAAGAGGGGGTATGATCCCAACAGGTAAACTTTCTGGTATATAACAAGGGTGCTGCATTAGAGGGGGTCCAAAAATCTTAAAGCCAGTGCTGTTGAGGGGTACACTGCCACCCATCCCCCACACGCACTTAGAAACACTGGAACATTTCCAAACCAATGCAGCCGTCTCCAATTGCTCATCTTAATGTTTTCCATGAAATGTGAACTTTTCAAAGTTGATGGTAATTCCAAGGTCACTTGTATTTTGCATCTAACCCTGTGTGATGACTCACTTTCTACTCCATTTACCACTGATGAATATGTCATTGTTGGGATTTTATTCTCCCTGGAGCTTTCTGGAAGCTGGGCCCCAGGTAATTGATTTTTATTAGGACAATAAATTAAAAAGGATGGACCATGTCATTCTTTTTTGGCAGTATTTTTTCCAGACATGACAGAGCCATCACTTACAGGCATATGGCAACTTTGTAAATGTAATCAGTGGATTTGCTGTGCCAGGCAGATGGGACAATAATAGTGGTGCTAATAGATTCAATCACTGGAGTAGCAAGCAAGCTTTAACAAGCCCGTAAATCAACATTAGGGGCTGTACTGTATTTTGGATAGCTCTTTGGACCTAGGAGCTCACACTGAAACCATAAGAGACTTTTGAAAGGGTTAGCTGCTCTGTGCCCTATTGAAAAGGATCTCTCCTCATCTATTAACATATTTAAGGAAGATATGATTTGCCCTACTGGGTGGGACCGTTAGTCTGTCTAGTACAGACGTGGGCAAACTATGGCCTGTGGGCCACATTCAACCCATGGACCCTCCTATCTGGCCCCTGAGCTCCTGGCCTAGGAGGCTAGCCCCCAGTTCCTCCCATACTGTTCCCTGCTCCCGCAGCTTGAGCTCACTGTGCCGCCGGCGCAATGCTCTGGGCAGCAGGGCTGCTAGCTCCTGGGGGCAGTGCAACTGCAGAGTCGCAGCCTGACCCGGTGCTCTGTGGTGCATGGCTGGCTTCAGCTGGGAGTCATGGCTGCCTGTCCTGGTACAGCCGCGCCAGCAGCCACCGGTGCCCTAGGCAGCGTGGTAAGGGGGCAGGGAGCAGGGGGGTTAGATAGAGGGCAGGGGAGTTCAGGGGGTGGTCAGGAGGCAGGGATGTGTGTAGGGATCAGGGCAGAGGATGGGGAACAGGGGGGTTGAATAGGGGCAGGCTCCCCAGGGGGCAGTCAAGAAGGAGAGGAGGAGTTGGATGCGGTGGCAAGCGGCAGTCAGGGATGGGGGTTCCGGAGGTGGTCAGGGGAGAAGGAGAGAGAGAATATGAGTGGTTGGATGGGGCAGGAGTCCAGGAGGGGGCAGTCAGGAAGGAGTGGGGGGAGTTGGATGGGGAACAGGGGACAATTAGGGGTGGAGGATCTGGGTGGCAGCCAGAGGACAGAGAGTTGGGGCGGGGAGTGGATGAGGTGGGGCCATCAGGAAGGAGGGGGGTTTGGATGGGGCAGGAGTCCTGGGTGGGGCCATCAGGGGGCGAGAAGTGGTAGGGGAGGTCAGATAGGGACCAGGGGCTGTGCCATGCCTGTCTGTTTGGGGAGGCACAGCCTCCCCTACCTGGTCCTCCATACAGTTTCAGAAACCCAATGCAACACTCAGGCCAAAAAGTTTGCCTGTCCCTGGTCTAGTATCTGGACTTGAATACTGGTCAATTGCGATAGATGAAACAAAAACAAGCAAATAAAAAGGACTTCACCAACAATCTATAATTTCCCTAACAATTGTGGCGTGCTGTATGTGGGCAGGAAAAATTCCTTCCTGATAGACTCATAGACTTTAAGGTCAGAAGGGACCATTATGATCATCTAGTCTGACCTCCTGCACAACACAGACCACAGAATCTTACCCACCCACTCATGCAATAAACCGCTAGCCTATGTCTGAGCTACTGAAGTCCTCAAATCATGGTTTAAAGACTACAAAGTGCAGAGAATCCTCCAATAAGTGACCAGGGCCCCACCCTGCAGAGGAAGGTGAAAACCCCCCAGGGCCTCTGTCAATCTTCCCTGGAGGAAAATTCCTTCCCAACCCCAAATATGGCTATCAGCTGAACCCTGAGTATGTGGGCAAGACTCACCAGCCAGACACCCAGGAAAGAATTCTCTGTAGTAACTCAGATCCCATCCCATCACAGGCCATTGGGCATATTTACCGCTAATAGTCAAAGATCAATTAATTGCCAAAATTAGGCTATCCCATCATAAAACCCCCTTCATAAACTCATCAAGCACAGTCTTGAGGCCAGAGAGGTCTTTTGCCCCCACTGCTCCCCTTGGAAGACTGTTCCAGAACTTCACTCCTCTGATGGTTAGAAACCTTCATCTAATTTCAAGACTAAACTTCTTGCTGGTCAGTTTATATCCATTTGTTCTTGTGTCCACATTGGTACTGAGTTTAAATAATTCCTCTCCCTCCCTGGTATCAGTTTCCACATGAGCTTTGATTACCCTTACTTTAGCTAATACAACTGCAGATGTATGTGGTAATATTATCTAGCCTCTCTTTTTTCCCCATCTGTCTGTCTAGAAAGCTCTAACCACCCACCCCAATGTTTTGAAATAGCATCATTTCTATAGTACCTTCCATCAGAGCTGCTCAAAGGAGTTAGAGACATTCACAAAAGTAGCCTCATAACATTCATCTACTTCACAGAAGCGTTACTTATTTCCTCATTTTTGCAGACTTTGGAAACTTGAAATAGATAAATCAAAAATGTTTGAATGTATTTTTATTTTTTAAGACCAAAAGGGACCACAAGACCCTCCAGTCCGATTCATGCATAGCACAGGCCAGAAGAGTTCACCTGGTAAGTGTTGCATCTGCCCAACAGCTTGAGGCTAAATAAGAGCAGATGTCTTTAAGACATCAAATCTTGATGTAACTGTTTCAGGGGATGGAGAATCTCCTCCCCCCGAACACTGGTAAACTGTTCCAGTGGTTAATTACCCTCACTATTAGAAATCTGGGAGAAATGAAGTGGTTTGCTTGAGGCCACATGGTGAGTCATTAGCAGAGCTAGGATCTGAACCCACATACTGTGATTCCAGCCCCATTCCTTATGTACACAAATATCCTTCCCCTTGAGACTCAACCATGGTATTTACTGAAGGTATGTCTATGCTGCAATTAAAAACCCATGGCTGGCCTGTGCCAGCTGATGCGGACTCACAGGGCTCTGGCAAAGGGGCTGGTTAATTGTGGTGTAGATATTTGAGCTTGGGCTACAGCCTAAGCCCTGGGATTCTTCTTCCTTGCAGGGTTCTAGAGCCAGACTCCAGCCTCAGTCCAAATGTCTACACCTCAATTAAACAGCCCCTTAGCTTGAGCTCTGTGAGCCTGAGTCAGCTGGCATGGGCCAACAGCGGGTTTTTAATTGCAGTGTAGATGTACCCTCCATCACAGTGAAATCCAAAGGTTCTTTTTGTTTGTTCTAAGAAACCTATTAGTTTTAAGAGCTGCCTTTCTTCTCTGATTGTGTGCCATTTGCACTGTGATATTTTGAAGCACAATGACTACATCACACTCGATCATGTTGCTGTCACAAATAGACATGTGGTGATGTCGCTTTTAACCAACAGATGGTTCTTGTAAGACTCTTAAAGTGATAAGCCATTTAGTGTTGGGAACGGGAGACAGTCTTGTCCAAGACCAAGATTGTCCTTGCAAAATAGTAGGGAGAAAGGGGTGTTGTGCTGCTCTTCTTAGCCTAGACTGAAGTCTAGTATGCATGGTAACACTCTAGAAAACCAATGCCCAATAGCAGAGGCACAAGATGGAAGTTGCTCCCCTATTTTGTCTCCCTACAAAACCAGTGCAGAGGCTGATTCACAGGCCTCCATGACAGGAGGCATTCTGGAACGCTGGGGCCATGATTTGTGTGTTTATATATGTGCTGCCCCTAATGTGGCTTCTAAGCACACACTCCAGTATAGACTATTTGTGCTCCTAGCTGATAGCCACATGGAGGGTGCAGTATGCCTGGCACTGCTGGCCAGAAAACAGGAAAGCATTGGGCTCCATCCTGATCCTTTCATTCTTATTCAGGCAAAACTCCCACTGAGTCAGTATTTAGCCCGTTAACACTGCTCTTGGTGCACATGTACTGCGCCTGACCATTTTAAAGGCCACTATGGGGTGGTCCAGAATTTGGCCCATAGGCTTTAAGAAGAAAAGCTGCTTAGGGGCTTACATTATTTCTAAAACTGCTGGTAAATGTATGGAGACAAAATATGACAGACGTGCACACATGCCATTGAGTGAATCGTTACACACATAGAAGAATCATCCATCACTGCCACATGTTCTCCAGTTCACGTGACTCACTTGTGGGGGTTTTTTGGCACTCTCCTTGAGTTGGCTACCTTCAGAGTCTTCCTTCTGTGATGCTCCTAGTTCTAATCTTTCTGTGGCTGGTGTTGCAGTCTTCCTTTTCCTGGTGCTATGTTTAAATATCTGCCACATGACAATGGAAAGGAACCCCAGAAAGAGTCACTTTCTTCTACCAGGGAACTCTGATAGAATCAGGAAAACAACATATTCCCTAAAGATGTGTTCATGCGCTCTCTCTCTCTCTCTCTCTCTCTCTCTGCTTTGCTGCAAAGCTTCTAGAACAGTGGTTCTCAAACTTCCATGCCCAGATCTTCTTTTCAATGGTGTGGATTGTCCCTCCCTCCCCCATAGCAGGGCTCTAGCTGGGACCTCCCCCTTCCCACTTACTTATAAGGAAAGGGTAGGCTGGACACAACCCCCTGACAGCTGGTTGTGACCTTCCAAAGGGTTTGCAACCCTCTGCTTAAGAACCCATGACCTAGAATCTTCCCAGGTTCCCAACAGCTTGGCTTCCTGCTCCAGAGTTAAAGAAACGGTAACATGCCATTGAAATTGTGGGTGCTCCAGATATTTAAAGTTGGGCACCCAAAATTAGATGCAACTTTAAAAAATGTTGGCCCCAGTGTTTAGACCGCAGGAGCAGATATTCTACTCTAAACTACACTGAGGCTGGAGCCAGAGCCTGTTAGGAGCTGGGAGATCTGGACAGAGATGAGATTCTGGCCCTTTGAGTAAGATATCACTTACTTTCTGACTGTATGTTTTGCTTGAAGTGCCAGATGTTCAAACTTGGCACAACAGGTGCTGTACCAATGAAGGGCTTTTGTGGGCCCTCATTTTCAACCTGAGGTAGAATAATTGTCCTCAAGCGTTAACTTATGGGACCAAATTCTGCACTCATTTGTGCACCTAAAAGGAATCCGAGATTGGGCCTGCTGGAATATTACAGACAGACACTGCAGAGTGGGCTAAACATTATTATATTGCCTTAGCTTTCTCCAATAGGAAAACAGTGTCACAGAGAGTGAGCTGCACCTCTATTCCTTTTATGGTCTCCCTCAGTTGTGCCTCTTCTGGTATCAGGTCTTGTGCCTTTTCTTACCCCAGGGTGGAATTCCACCGTTCTCCATTCTTAGTCCACCGCAGGTTACAGTACCCTACATATGAATCATGCTTCCGCAGCATGTCTGAGTTCAAGTATGCACAGTTCTTCCCTTTGGGAGTCTGTAACGAGTGATTATAGAATGATCAGGCAGCCTGTATAAACCAAAGCACTGTTGATTTTGCAGTAGGAACAAAGCATCTGGAGACTGCTACAGGCTGATCTATCTTACCCAACAGCTTTCCATCTCCTTCTAGCAATCTAGGCAGCCCTGACTCCTTCCAACACCTCAGTGGATGTTTCCGTCAAGTTCCCCAAACAGCTGCCTTCTGTCTTGAGCATGTGTTCCTTCTTAAAACTGCCACAGGTCTTTGGATCGCCTGTGTCTGGGGGCCTCTTCAAACCATTTGGTAGGTTAGCTAGAAAGAAGGGAAAATATTCAAAATTAATACTCCTGGAACGTTCCACTAAATACCCTTTGAGGGGATGCTTACTCTGATCCATTCTTTCTCCCTTCCACTTATTCCTCAGCCCCCCAACACATACACACAATATATCCCCTATTAAACTAAACCAATATATTTGTACAGTAAACATCCCAGTAACCAGGTCAACATAAAGTGTTCACAAATCTCTGCATAGCAGCTCCAAATCCATCACAGCAAGGTACGTATAATCTCCGACCCCACCCCGAGGCAGCCTCCCCAGAGACAGTAAAGAATTCAGTGTACTTTCTGAGCTCACCAGTCCCGCTAGGAACACACAATTAATTGTACTCTCTAGTATGGCCAGCTGACAATGGCAGAAAACAGTGCTCAGAGGAAACTAGCATTCTAAAGAGCTGAGCTCTGGTGCTTTTCCCTAGCAGGAATGGAATATCCGTCCTTCTCCCTGTTCGTGTTTCGCGAAAAATGTGGATCATGATTGTGGAGGAAGTAAATGAAAAAGTTTGAAGAAGTACAGTTAGAGCTTGAGTCACATCCCTTTGAATTCAATGGGAAGATGCGTTGATGTCCAGAGTTTGGACATAAGAAGGCAAGGCAGGAAGGAAAGAGAACAAGTGGGGGGCTGATCAGACTCACTTCACTTCTCACTCCTCCTTTACTTTCCCTATTCCCCTTATTAGAATTATCTGTATTGAAGTAGCACCTCGAATCCACAACCCCATTACGCTAGGTACTGTACAGATTTTGAACAAACAAGATGGTTCTTACCCTAATGTGTTTACAATCTAAGTGTTGTGCTCTCCTGTTCACACATGTGGCATAGGGTCGCCAACTTTCTGACCGAACAAAACCAAACACCCTTGCCCTGCCCCCTCCTCCAAGGCCCTGCACTGCTTACTCCATCCCCCTCCCTTTCTCGCTCGCTCTCCCCTACCCTCACTCACTCTCTCATTTTCACTGGGCTAGGGGGATGATCCCTTTGCAAATGGGTGTTTGGCTGAAAACCGGACACCGTGGCACCTTACAAGAGATGGGATGAAATCTCCCTCTCCCAGATCTCCCCTGCAACATTACAAGTGGTTGGCTATGGGCTTTGCCCCTTATCTCAGACCAGCGGGGCAGCATTACAGGAGCTATTCCGACCTGTGCTGCTGTGTTAGTCACTCCCGCGTGCCTTTCTTCCCGTTATGAACACTATAGAGCCTCAGAAACACAGCCAGCCAACAGCAGTGCCTTTCCCTGAAGATTCAGGGCTAAATTGGGACATAATCTGTTTATATAAATACATTAGTTTCTTTTGGCTGAGACTGGATAAAAGGCTCCTTTATTTTCTTATTCATGCAAACACTTATCTGCTGGAGCAGTTTTCTTTGCCACAGAATATGAAGTTTATCTTCAAGCCTATGAATACTTCACATTTTCCTTACTCCAAACTGAAATTTGGTCCGGGTGAAAATGTATCCTGCTCTGTGTTATGATCACCACGTTTTTTAGTTGAATGAGCTAAACTGTTTTCTCTCTTGATGCCAAAGATCATTCTGTTTTTCACTCGATTTCCTCCATGGTTTTGGGAGCACTGAAGCTTGCTAAAACGTATAATTGCATAGCACTGCAGTCCGTGTGGCCAGTGAGCGTGGAGTCTCTAATCATGAAGATGGGTCTTTACAAAAGAAAATGCTGATTGAAAGCATTGCACTTTACTTCAGTACATCAGTCACTAGGAGTCATAGTTGCTAAGCTACAGGGAAAGTAGGGCAGTCAGCGATAAAGAAGCTTCTTAGTGTGATCAGTCAGATTACTTGACATGAAAGTCAGTAGATCAGTGGGTGCTCCCCACCCCCAGAGAGAAGCATTTCTTTGCTGAAGAAAGTCCTGTAAGTGATGTTAAACCATTTAAAACTGTGGATCAGATGAACTGCTTTGGGTATTTTATGTCTTGTGTGTTAAAGACTCGTAGGAGATTAAAAAAACTACCTGGCATCACATTAATATTAATGGAGGCTGCAGAAATCTGAAAGGAAGCCTGAAGCCTCTTGCTCAAGGATACAAAAAGGCATGTGGTTACTATTTCCTACTCTGACTTTCATTGTTGTTTGTTTAAAATACTAACAGTGGAGACTAACTGGTTATCCTGGAACTGTGGGATATTTTGTTGTTCTGTTTTCCTTCCTGTGGAGAAGAGGGGTCCTCCCTTTACCCACGTTGTCTCCCCTCACCCTTCCTCAAATATCCGGCTGCACTGGAAGCTCCTATTCACTCCTTCCAGTTCTTCAGTGGAATTATTCAAGCACATAATTTGGTCTATAATGCTTCCAACACCGTCACACACAGGTTTTGTTCCTGCTTCCCTCACTCACAATTCAAGCTATTGAAGGATTATGCTCTGTCTGAGGCTGGGGAGATCTAGCACCCTAAATGGAGGGGGAGATGAATAATATTCAAGTTTAGGTCAGTTTTTTAATCCCAGAAAATCTGTCATCAAACTATATATAAACCTAGACCCTACTAATTACGTATTATCGCTTTTAATTACGGGTCAGTAGTTACAATAATCTACTGCTTTTTAGTATTAAAAACAACTACTGTGACTAACTGAATGATGAAGCAGGGCTTGAGAAGGTTTAATTAGTTAATGGCATTAATCACAAAAGCTATTTATTGTGTGTGCCGAACATTAGAGATTATTGTTTTTCAACAAGACTACAATACTTTTTCTTTCCTTGAGAGGGTTAGAAAATTATGTTCTCCTTGTATCTCATAATGAATAGTGGCATATACGGCTTTCCTTTAGGCTTTTGGCTGACAATGAAGTGTAGTATAGTCAGAGGTGAAAGTAAGGTGATATGCCTCAGTACAGCGTACCGGCAAGAGCTGGTGTGCCAGACCGGACTGGCTTCCCCAGTCTGGTTGCCCAGAACCCCACTACCAGAGCCCTTGGGTAGCAGCGGTTGGGGGCTGCCAGAATTTAAAGGGCCTGGGGCTCTCACCGCCGCTGTCCCAGGGCTCCAGGGATGATTTAAAGGGCCTGGGACGGTAGAGGCAGCAGGAGCCCTGGGCCCTTTAAATAGCCCCCGGAGCCTGCCGGAACCCTGGGCTAGCAGCAGTGGGACTTGGGGGACGATTAAAAGGGCTCGGGGCAGTAGAGGCAATGGGAGCCCCAGACCCTTTAAATAGCTCCCAGAGCCCCAGGCCCTTTCAGTTACTTTCATCCTTGAGTATAGTATTGGTTAATACCCAACAGTTATCTCATAGGGGACTATATCCTATGCTTCCAGTAGAATGGACTGCATGATCTTTCAAATAGGTCTCCTTCATCTATATATGGGAAATCCATAGGGTTTGAACTTAATTGTAAGATTGTGAATACTGTGATAAATTTTTTTCACAGCTACCAAAGTGTGAAAAGTACAAAAGTAAAAGGATTTGCCCATGGATTTATGGACACATACACACCCAGAGCAAAACTTTAAAAGCATTAGTCAAGCAAAACTAACACAAAATTTAAAATACAAAACAAATGACTAAATCCATACACTTTGTTCGAACACATGGAAATCTGAGCAAACGTCTCAGTTTGAAATATGGCCTATCATCCGGGCGGAAAAAGACATTACATTCAGTTATTTGGGGTTTTTTTTAAACTATTTTATATAAATAAATCCACTTTTTTAAAAAAGTTATATATAAAAAATATATGAGGCACTCATGAAAATCCTCAAATTGACAGGTCCACACATTGGCAGACTCCCTAGCTAATGTAAATTGTCATTGTTCCATTGGAGTCAGTGATATTATGACAACCTATGCCTGCTGAAGATGGGTCCCTGTCTTTTTATCCATAAAACAGGCAGTGGCAGAGCAAGTCATTACATTGCCATTGCATCTCAACAGTTATCAAAAGTGATTACCTCCAGGACAGGGTTGCAAGAGGTGTTTACTCTCCAAGACTCATTCAGTCCTTGCTTGACGCCTCTGCTGAGACTGACAAGGGGGCCCTTAATGCTGACTACAGTAGCAAAACCATATTCTCAGGTTGTCACCTGTCCGCTAGAAACTGGACTGAGAAGCACCAATCCTCTATCTAGGTCATCTATCAGTCATCAGATAACCTTCAGCCATTACTGACCTGGCCTGGGGAGGAGAAGTTTGGAATCTCGTGAAAAAGCACATGAGTCACACAATCCCCCTGAAAATATATTGCTTAAAAATATTCACCAAAATTACAGTGTTCTTTTAATATAAGGTTTCTGCCTGTTCACATTCTTTGTTCTTATTATGTCCCCTGTTAGAAAACATGCATTCTATCATTACTCTGATTGTTATTTATTCTCTCTACTGGGAAATCAATTTGTGCTGCAGTTGAAGATGCTCACATGAAAACTTACAGCAAAAGAGAAGGTTCCAGTCCTATGGTGATATTGACTGGCACTGATAAGTGGTAAGTACGTGGTCAGAGACATCCTTACAGTTAGCCTTTCAAGAATGACAGTAAGCAACTGTGCAGCCCTTTATATTATTTTCACTTCAGTCTGCCCCCAAAGCAGAAGCAGCTGAGTGCAGTAGATGTGTAGAGGGGTTCACTGGAGTTACGAAAAGTTAAGCTGGTGCAAGAAATGGGACTGATGATTCAGGAAATGGCACTCTTCCCTCTGAATGATTCTGAATCCATGGCCTCACTGTGACAATTATGGTAGTAACCACAACAAACCTCATTCAATTAAGTATTTTAGGAGTTCTTTGTATTAAAAATGCAAATATTTATATATTGTAGGGTTGCATGGGATTTCTTTGCAATGGTTGAATGCATAATCTGGGAAGCGTTGTGGGCTTCCAAAGACTACGATGAACAATGTAACCAACACAAATGACCTTTTGGGACTATACATGGGAAGTGGAATTCCTGGGAAGTACTTCAGAGAAAAAGATTACAAACTCCTGCCTGCAGACTCAGCCTTGGAAGCTTCAGCCTGAAGGGGAATCTTTTGTCCCTGATCACTTGCTACATGAGGACAGTTCAAAGACAGCCCGTATAAAGGCATAACTGACTTACTCATGAGTGTGCTGGTTCTGAGCTGACACTGTGATGAACCTGTGACCACGAGGAAATTCCTATATGGGATTTAAAGGACTGTTCACCAGTCAGTCCTTGTTGGAATTGGGGTGATCTCTGGTGAGCATATTAGCGTGTGTGTAGGTTATTTTATTGTTTTTAATGTTTCTTTGTAATCTTTTTACCTTAAGAATGAATGTGCTTGCTGAGAAAGAGCTGTGTGGTAGCTGAGCTGGGGCAATTGCTCTGTTTACCGTCCCTGAGGAAAAAAATAAGTCAGGCTGGCATAGGCTGCTTAATTTTGCTGCAGAGGTCACAGTATAGACAGAGAGCGGTACAGTCTGGAAATACCTGATCAGGAGGGAGTGAGACGTGGATCTCCGCCCCAGAGACTGACTGCTGCGGAGCCTAGAGTGGGGAAGACAGGTGCAGTTGCCCTGAACTGTGACACTCGCATGATTTGAAAGCTTCCATGCTGCTGGAGGTGTCTTCTTTCAGGTAATCATTTTCTTTATTATTTGTACGGAGGTAGAACACAGGGATCACAAGCAATATCAGGGCCCAATTGTGCTAGGTGCTGTACAAACACACAGAGATGATACCTGCCTTCAAATGAGCCATAAAAGCAAGAAACTGACCAGTGTGTGGGTCAGAGCCCATAACATGTTTCTACAGAAGTGGATATGGGTGATTCTCTGTCCTCTCTTAATTCCAGTTTGAGTAATTACATTTTGCCCATCCAAATTATCCACTAGTTTTAACTGGATGCAGTATTCTTCACTTAGTGCTCTTATTGGGGCTGTACAACTGTTAAACAGTGCTTAAATAGCCTGTGACACCTATCATAGAAATAACTAACACAGGTAGATTTGATTAAACAGCTGCCACCTTCCACCCAGAACTCAATACAATTCAGTGATAGACAGTTGCTTATTTATACTTAGAGATCCTCATTCTACTCCCTTAGAAGTAAATGACAAACTCCTGGAAGCAGGTGCTAGTGCATAGTTATTAAAGAAGAGTATTGTGCTCCTTGTGGATGAAAGGTGGTTATTTTTCAATGCAATATAAAATAACAATATTCTGTGACTGCTTCAGGTCCTACCCCTGGCAAGTGTAGGTCTTCAGTCCTTCATCTTCTAATGAACGAACAGCTGCATCCTAGAAGGGAACCTAGCAACAATCATAAAAGATAATACTGTATATGTTTCTACATCTCAGCGTGCCCTTCAGAGAGGTATTGTTGACTTAGCTGCAAAGCAAAGGTGGTTAGTTCTAACAAACTTTACTGAGATGGCAGCAAAAATTGGATACAACAGGGATGAGTTTGGAGTGAGTCCAAGGCTTGGTCTAAACGTAAAACTTAAGCTGACCTACTAACTTGGATCTTCTGGCTCTCTGCATATGGTATATTTTATACCAGGGGTTGGCAACCTTTCAGAAGCGGTGTGCCAAGTCTTCATTTATTCACTCTAATTTAAGGGTTTCATGTGTCAGTAATACATTTAAATGTTTTTAGAAGGTCTCTTTCTATAAGTCTGTAATATAGAACTAAACTATTGTTGTATGTAAAGTAAAGAAGGTTTTTAAAATGTTTGAGAAGCTTCATTTAAAATTAAATTAAAACACACAGTCCCCCGGACCACTGGCCAGGACCCGCGCAGTGTAAGTGCCACTGAAAATCAGCTCATGTGCTGCCTTCGGCACCTGTGCCATAGGTTACCTACCCCTGTTTTATACCAACTTGACTTTTCTGTCTAGACTACAAAATTTGACTGTTTAAATATGACTATGAAAAATCAAATTAGATTACAGTGATTATATGAATAGGTAGCATAATGCTGAACGTGACTTTCCTGGCCTTTCACTGTTCCCTCCCCGCCCGCTTACCCCCCTCTCCCAAACCAAATGCTCATCAGGCTGACACAAGGGAGTGATTGTAGCCAGCATGACATTCAACTGCTTTTGACTGCCCTACGCCTTATATATGCCCTCTGAGTTTGGCCCATAGTATCTTGTGTTGAGATGTTAATACTGCCATATACAGAATTTAAAACAACTGCTAATATTGTGGTATGGCTCCTCCTCAGGAAAGCCACTCATGGTGTTACATTTGATAGGCTACTGTTTTCTAAACAAGTTTGTCTTTCTCAAAAAAAGTAATCCCCAATCTCTTTAATGTTTGAACAAATTCAGATAAATTCCATAACTGCGTACTTGCGCTGGAGCGAGAAGGGAAATGTCAAATTTTGAAGACCAAGTTGTGACAGGGGAAAAAGAAATGCTTGTGAATGCAGTGAAAGCACAGAGAGGCATGTGTGTGCAAGCAAATCGGGTAATTACATGACGTGGCAATGGTAATTAGGTCTGGTCTACGCTAGAAAACTAGGTCAATTTAACTATGATGGGCAGGGGTGTGAAAAGAGCTGCAGTTAAGCCAATTTAAGTCCCCATGGTGACAGTGCTAGATCAACAGAAGAATTCTTCCATTAATCCTAAATACTGCCTCAGGGAGGTGGATTACTTACACCAAGAGGAGAATCCCTGCCCTTGACACAGGTAGTGTCTAAGCTGAAGTACTACAGCAGCTTCTAATAGTGCACTCTCCCTGACCTCAGTAGGAGATGGACTGAGCACCTACCTGGGGAAATGTGGCTTTAGATGGTGTTTTCTGATAGACTGTGCCAGCCTCCATAAGGCAGGGAAGGTGGGAGACAAAGGGTAAATGAATGTAAAAAAGTGTGTAAATTATCCATGGAAAAACTCTGATTATCTTAGCAAAACTTGATTCAGAAATATTCTGGATCTCTGTGAAGACATAAGGCTTAGCTAAACACAGACGTTACACTAGTATGTTTAACTACAGAAGTGATGTTGCATCAGCTTAGTTCAGGGGTAGGCAAACTATGGCAAGCTGATTTTCAGTGGTACTCACACTGCCCAGGTCCTGGCCACCAGTGGGGGGTGGGTGGGTGAGGGGAATTCTGCATTTTAATTTAATTTTAAATGAAGCTTCTTAAACATTTTAAAAACCTCATTTACTTTACATACAACAATAGTTTAGTTCTATATTATAGACTTACAGAAAGAGACCTTCTAAAAATGTTAAAATGTATTACTGGCATGCAAAACCTTTAATTAGAGTGAATGAATGAAGAATCGGCACACCCCTTCTGAAAGGTTGCTGACCCCAGGTTTAGTTAAACGAGTGCAACTCTGTGTCTGGGTGAATGCTGTTATGTTGGTTTAGCTTGCCTCTGTTAAATATGGCCCATCTTAAAGAATGATGGAGTTTGATAAGGGCTTTGGGTGCAATGGGTTAGTATGAGCCTCTTCTCTTCTGAAGCTCTGAGGTCAAATCCTGACAAGTAGCAATGGGTTGGATAGTGGTCTCCTCGTCTCCATCTGTGCACGTCACTCAAGTCAATTTCATTGACAAGTCTCTTATTCCTGAGAGGGACAGGATAACTAAGGTCAGGTTTAAAGTTCATTAGCAGAGTTGTGCAGGGCAGCTTATACACTATCTGCCTGCACTATTCTTGGCTTTAACCCCTGCTATGTCGTGAGCTTTACATTCATTCACACAAGTGTGCGTGTGTTTCTGTGTGGTGGTAGTGGATGGTGGGGAGGTCTATTTTTGTACTTCTTCCATGCTACCACATAGACATTTGGACGAAAGCAGGGAAGAGAAACAAATTACATCTTTGTCCCTAAATGCTATGGTGATGGGCATCATAGAAATCCACAGATTAAATGAGAGAGAAGATTATTTTGTTCAGTAGTAGTAGCTTGCAAGTCATGTGAAGGGAAAGTCCCTTATAAAGTCTCAACTAAAAATAAACAATAAACAAAATATGAGGCAGAAAATTAAGAAGGGAAAAATAAGTCTTTATTCTTCTGACTAACACAAATCACATGTAACCAATTGCTTCCAGAGTGGTCAAGGGAATTCTAAATTTCTTCAACATGGGACTGCTTTGGAAAGAGATGGGTAATGGTGTAGTGATGAGCAAGCACAAGGATAGAAAGTGTGCAAACTTCTTATTAAGGGGTAAGATCAATGCTGCAAGTAGGGCAGTACGGTCTGGTAGGCCATACCAGCAAGACATTTATAGCTGGCACAGCATTCCAGAAAGGCACAGGAGGGGCAAAGCGTGGGGCTGCTAAGTGGTCCCATGACGGCAGTTCCTCCGGTGCAGCTGTACTGCCCCAAACCCTTCCTCGCAGGGTATCCTCCATCAGTACAGCAGCTAGAGGATAGGGCTGGGGAGGGGGAGGGTTAGGGGGTGGTACAGCAGCTGCGCTGGAGGAGTGCTGGCATCCTGCTCCTTTCCCTGCTGCGGTTCCAGGGAGAACCCTGAACCCCAGAGCTCTCCCAGGAACTGCACTGGGGAAGGGAGCAGAACACGGGGCTACCGGGTGGCCCTTCACACTTACACCACTGTTTGCCAGCTGTGACTAAAAGCTTTACCCAGCAAAGTTTAGTCTCCTAGTGAGAGAGAGTGCTGATTGTGATCTGAGGATATCTTTTTTTCCCCTGCACTTGTATTTTGTTGTTTAAATCTGTGTACAGCAAAAGAGAAGGCATTAGTAGCTTAATCGTCTTTCGCTTGTCTTCAGTAAAATCCAGGCTTTACAACAAGCTATTCTCTGTGAAAGCTGGGACTAAGCTTGAAACAATTTTACATTTTTTTTATTTTTAATAGCATATTCCAATATAGTGCTTGACCCCTCCTTCTGCCTTATCTGTTGCCAATGTGAATCAGACAATAAAATCTGCTGCCCAAGGCTTTCCTATAGAACCATCCAGAAATATTAGTAATTGTTTTTTTAATTGCATATATGATGCTAATATTCAAACACGAAATGCAGTACATTTCTTTAACAAGCTCAGTGATGTTTATTTAAATGTCTCTTATTGGGTTTTTGAATATCCCAAGGGACATGTTCTCAAATTATACCTCTTCTCAGAGCAAGCTAAACCCAAGAAATTTCTCACAGCCACACTGCTAATCAGCATATGGAAATGGAGACTCATCATCAGTGGTATTATATTTTAAAGCACCATCTCCTTAGATGTGTTTTGAAAGGTGTTTTCTCCAGCTGGTAGTCCTTGTGCGACAGTGTGATGGTGACCTCAGCAGAGTGAGCTGAGTGCCTATCACGAAGTCATAACAGCTAAGCAAATGTACAGACATGCTGGAACTAGGGGAGTAGGGGGTGCTGCAGCATCCCCTGGATTGAGGTGGTTCCCATTATTTACAGGGTTTACAGTTTGGTTCAATGTCTCTCAGTACCCCCATTATACATATTGTTCCAGCAGCCCTGCAAATAGAGACAGTTCTGCCACGGAAGAGCCTCTGGGCGAGAGAAGAGATTGTCCCTCCCACTCTGGCATACAGACAGTCGACTGATCTCTGTGCCTCCCAATGGCAAAAGACAACACTAAGTCTTGCCACTGATGCTGCAGTGGTGTATATGGCACTTATGAAAGAATTAATCAGATCACTAATTGCAACCTAACAGTGTCTTGCCCTAGGGATCACTGTCAGCCAATGACATTTTTTTTCTGATGACGTAATACTTGTATTTTGCCTTTCAATGAATGGGGTGGGGGACAGGTAGGGAGAGATTTCATGGATACTAACTGGACAAAACTGTCACTAGCAGTTTCTCTCGTTTATATAGTTTGAATTAAGTTACTTAATAAAGCAGTTAATTTTTGAGATTCTTAGATATTACACCAAAAACAACTTCCCCCTCTATTTCAACCCTTATAAAAATCCTGAACATGTTACAATCAAATTTCAGTCTGTATTAATTAGCTGAATTTTCTAGATTCACAAGCTCTATCCCAGTAGAGATCTGTTCCTAAATGTTAAATTTAGGCTAACTGAAGGTACTGTCCTTTAATTTAGGAAATTGAAGTTACTAATATAGATGGAGAGATAAAAATTAGCAGTAGAGAAGATGAATACTAAGCCCTAAGTGACAGCGTAACCTATAATTACTCAAATTCTACTAACAGTGAATAATTCAAGTTTTAGAAGAGATTTCAATAGTCTAAGGGTCTGCAGTTATTTCCAATTTATATTCTCGACGAAACCGTTGTTAGGTTTCATCAAGAAACCAGCTGTATAATGTAGCAGCAGCAAACTAGTGTTCTGAAGTTGTCAACCGGCATTCAAACTATAAAATTTAAATTAGAAAGAATCCAACACAGGGATACCAAAGCTAATTGAACACTGATATTTGTGTATCTTAAATACTACACCGATCCTATCCTATGACGAGTTCAGAATACTTTACAAACACTAATTAAGGCTCTCAACATTCCTCTGAGGTTTCTAACTATTATCTCCAATTTCTAGGTGGGGGAAGGGGAACTGAGGCACAGATACAGTAAGTGGCTTCCTTGAGGTCATACACTGAGTCAGTGAAACTCAGAAGTCTTGCCCTAGCCGCTAGACCACACTCATCCACATCCTTTAGGGGAGATAGGCACCTAAATAACTTTGAGGATCTACATCTAAGGGTAGGTCTTCACTACCTGCCGGATCGGTGGGTAGCAATCAATCTTTTGTCAATTGATTTATCGTGTCTCATTAAGACGTGATAAATCGATCGCCAGCAGCGCCCCCGTCGACTCCAGAAGTCCAGCTCACTGCAAGGCATGAGCTGGAGTCGACGGGAGCATGCCGCTGACTGCCGCCGCCATGAGGACGGCAGGTAAGTCGCCCAGAGATACGCCGACTTCAGCTACGTTATTCACGTAGCTATTCACGTAGCTGAAGTTGCATATCTTCGGTCGATCCCCTCCCTCCCACCCCCATGTAGACCAGCCCTAGGTTACTGCAGACAGGCCTAACTATAGCAAAGCACTTAAGCTCATGCTCAATTTTAAGCATGTGCATAGTCTTGATGAGTCAGAGGATCTACTCACATGCTTAGGTGCTTTGTTGATGTGGGGCTTATTTCAATATGAGAGGTACAGTATCAATCTTTAACAGTCAAAGGAATACGATATATGCTAACTTCTGCTCTTTTGCCCCCTGCAGCTTTATACTACAGAAAAGTGCCCTGTTTTAGATGCATCTAGCATAAATTAGATAACTGATAATGAAATCAGAGGGTAAATACATAGGAATGACCTGCACATGTTAATGATCTGTTACATCTCTACAGATATTAAGTTATGTGATACATTGTGACTTTTAAATTTGGAAGTTAATATCTTGTGATTCTTCTAGTGTGCCTAGAATATACATGGAAACATTGCTTTTCATGAGGAGGTTTAAAGACTAAAATGTTCTTTCATCTAAAAAAAAAACCCCAGGTAATCTTCTCTGCTCCTGTGATTAATTTTACTTCTCATATCATTTGAACTTTTGAATCTAAAGTGGATTTTTTTCTGAACAGACTAAAAATACTGTGATCTCTTGATTTCAACAGCTAAAAGCATTGCAGCCTGCATTTTAATAAACCAAAGCAGGATCAAGAGATATGGGTAAACATTTCTTTTAAAAAATATTTTTTCAAACATTATGTAAATGTCTGTGCTTTCTCCCCACTTCCTTTTTATGTGAAATAATGTATTACGTTTGACACTGAAATATATCAATCTTGTAAATAAATATCTGCTGGTTAATGTAAGAACCCATAGCAATATTCCATGCAAACATTGTACATGTTCCCCAGATTATCATTATATAACTGTATACAATAGAAAGACATAATTCAGATTTTTAAAATGCAGATCATGAAGAAGCTAGACCATTTCAGTAAAAGTGCCTTGAAGTTTTGCATGATTCATAATAGTTCAGATATCCCTATCTGTCTTCCAAACTTGTATTCTTTACAGTATACCTAACTTTTTTCTACAAACTGAAAATGTATTTCTAATGGTTGCTGGCCTGGTTTGCTTTTGGATTATTATTTTTCATTACAACACCTAAAAGTATGCTGGGCAGACTTTTGAATAGAGGCTTTCACTGAAAAGAGAGGAAATAGAAATTTGTATCGGGCAAAGAGGACTGTGATTCAGTATTCTTAGATTACCCAACTCTGATGATTTGCACTGTGTGACCCAGCTAAGTCACATTACTCTTTGATATTTTTTCAGTAAAATATATATAATTTATGTACCTCTCAGGGTTGTAAAGTGTAATTATCTACTATTTGTGAAGCCGTGAGAGAATTGATATATTGGTAAAGAGAAAGTTTTTTGTAAAGCATGAAAACACAAGTCACTAAGTATATAGACTCTTTTATACACCTAGCACCCTTCACAACTGCCACTGGTGATTGGGTTTGAGGATTGCTGGTAAATCTCTTTAGTGCAGTATAAAACCTCTGAAAGGGAACTCAAATAGCCCAACTATGTTGCCATGCTATTAAAAATAATGACTTCACTTTCCGAAGTCATGGCCTGGGCACACAGATGAGGACAGGACACACAAGGGATTAAGTAGCAAAGAATGGTTTAACAATATTAAAGTAAATTGCCTTGGGGTTAGTGCTGAGGACTCAGCATTGTGACCCATTGTATAATCGTAGGCAACTCTCTTAACCTATCTGTGCTGCCTTATATCTTTCTTATAGCTGGACAAAATAATACTTAACTACTGGGCTGTTGGAAAGTTTGATAAATAATATATATAAAACACTGTGAGATCAAAGGATAAAAGTTGGTCACATCGCTGAAGCTTAGTCCCCAAATTTAAAGGATTCCTTTCTGAAGCTCACTGTGCATTTTATTTTTGTGAAACTATAGCTGCTAGTGTCAAACACCCAGCAAATTTGCAGGGCATAAACCATCTGTTTTCTCTGAAATTGACTATTCTTACATTTACATAGGAAAATGAATGCAGACCTTTTTTCAGTTCCCACAGCTGTTCCTTCCTAGGAGATACAGCAAGAACACTTTGATGCAAAGAAGTGGTAAATTTGAATGTTGTGTCATGCCAGAGACTTGGTCTGAGGCCAGAATCATCTGTCATGTTTTGCTTCAAAAGCCCATCCCCCAGCCTGGGTTGAGGACTAATGCAGCAGCAGGTGTCCTTTATTTATGACGACCAGTGGGCAGTAGGACAAGTTGGCAGAGGAACTGAGATTGTATCATAGTCTAATAAAAACCCACATCACATTTTTAAATAGTTCTGACAACGACAGCTGAAGTAGTGTGAGACACGTGCGGTTGTGCATGCCTTACATGTGAGCTTTTCACTGTTTTTGTAGAGGACTCCTGTGAGGCTTCATGATGTCTTCAGGGTTGTGAAGGCCCTGCCCAACCTGTTTTGGTATATTGGAAATAGTAGGAAATAAGGCTGCAGCAGATGCATGATTCAGATCATTGGCTTTTTCGAAGCGAGACTTACTGATGTGTTGCTTAGGGGAGTGGAACACCCCTTCTACCTCTTTTACTCTTTCATCGCTGGTCCTTGGTGGGTACTGTCATTCTGCAAATGTTCCATAGCAATTAATGGAATGTCTAGACATGCCCGGTATGATTGAAAGCAAAATATGTGTCACGTGCAGCAGGAATAAAGGGGCGATGATACGCTCTGCTACGGCAGATAATGTCGTGACTCATGTTGTAGGGATAATAAATACTTGCCTTTTTGTTTGAGGACGTCTGTTTTAAAAACAACAGGAGATGCCAATGATAGAGGTGTATCCGAAGTCCTGCTCTTCTCATGGAGTTAAATGCCTAAGTCTGAACTGCAGGGAGGCACCTCTATCTGCTAGCAATCCACAACTGGGAATACTCTCCTGGAGTCTGGTCAGGATGCTTAGGTGCCCAAGGCCATGCCTACACTGGAGAGCTTACAGCGGCACAGCTGTACTGATGCAGCCGCACTGCTGTAAGATCCTGTGTAGCTGCTCTATGCTGATGGGAGAGAGATCCCACGTCAACATAATTAAACCACCACCAATGAGCTGTGGTAGCTATGCTAGTGGGAGAGTATTGCCCATCATAGCACTGTGCACACAAGCACTTATGCTGTAAAACTTATGTTGCTTAAGGCAGTGTATTTTTCATACCACTCAGTGGCATAAGTTTTGCCAACACAAGTGGTAGTGTAGACATAGCCTGAGTCATACACCTATTTCACTCCACTCATACGGCTGGAGAAGGAGGAGGTGGTGCTGCTGCTGCCACCACGCTTATAACTTTTGTCATCTTAGTCATTAGAGCCTGAATGAGGGATGTGGGAAACCCAGGTTCCATTTCTCCCTTTGTCTGATGGGGAACAGGGGTCTCCTACCTCTCAGGAGAACACTCTAACCACTGAATGATGGGATAGTCAGACGGGGGCTCGCTCAATCTCGCTTATTGAAGCTGTTCCACTGAATACTTAAAAATTCTTTGGAGCAGGGGCACTGTACTCTGGGGGTGAGATATGTCTATATAGCAAAAAAATATCTGCAGCAGTAAGTCTGAGCCTGAGTCTGTTGTCCTAGGCTTGCACCAGAGGGCTTACAGCAGCAATGCAGATTTTCAGGCTCAGGCTGGGAGCCAGACTCTGAAACACAGGGAGGGTCTCAGGACTTGAGCCTGAGAGGCTACACTGCTATCTTTAGCCCACTCTCTCACCATTTGGGGGGTTTTGTGGCTCATGTGTGCTTGCCTGGGGTCAGCCAGTTAGTGCCAGGTATGTGAATAGTGGCTGTGTTTTAAATCACTGAATCAGTGTTCTCTGTGTTGCAAGCAATTCTGTTTCTGTAAAATGTTTCATTTTGGCTTCACGGAGATGATCTTGGGAGCCTCGCCTCCCTCTTTGTTATCGGCAGATGAACAGCTGTACAGAATTAGAAAGCGGCCAAGAAGAACTAAGGAGGACTTTCTGCATGGACTTTTCCCATGAGCCTCCCAGACACTGCCAACAGACTCTAACTAGCCTCCTGGCTCCAGTCTGTACTTGTGGCATTCCACTCCTCCCCCGTTACAGTCCAGCACTGCAGACCCCCACCCCCCACTAAACTCGACACCCATCTCTCTGCAGTTTAGCCCTGTTGGAAGTACACTACCTGTTGCACTGTACTCCAAAGGAGAAGGCTGGATATGATCCCTGGACAGACACAAATCTTTAACTGTCCTGGGACCCCACCTCTGCCTGGGACCTTCCCTCCACTATCCCTCTCAGTGCTGATGTATTTTTTTGTTTGTCTGGCTCCGCCAGTTGTTGGTTTCTAATGAAAGAATTCTGTTGGTTTGAAAGCAATCTGTATTCTATTAATTGAAAGCAAACGGAGCCCTGCAACAGGCAATTGTCTTAAAGCTTCATATTGCATCATCTGCACCAACCACAATCACCTCCTACCATTACAAGCACTGCACTCCTGAGCATAGCAACAAATATTAGTGGCTTTCAGCTTCAAATTGCTGTCTCAAGGCATCCCTGATCTTTATGGCCCCACACTCCGCCCTTCTAATAGCCCTGGTCTCTGGCTGTTCAAATTCAGCCTCCAGACACTGAGCCTCAGCGGTCTAACCCTGAGTGAAACTTTCTCCCTTCCCTTCACAAATATTACGGAGTGTACAGCACACGGCTATAGCACAGGAATATTGTCATCGGCCAGGTCGAGCTTCCCATAGAGGCAGCGCCAACAGGTCTTTAAATGGCCAACAGCACGCTCAACATTCATTCTGCACTTGCTCAGCCTGTTGTTGAACTACCCCTTGCTGCTGTCAAGGTGCCCTGTATATGGCTTCATAAGCCATGGCATTAAGGAGTAGGTGGGGTCTCCCAGGATCACAATGAGCATTTCGACTTCCCCTATGGTGATCTTCTGGTCTGGGAAGAAAGTCCCTGCTTACAGCTTCCTGAAAAGACCAGTGTTCCAAAAGATGCGTGCATCATGCACATTTCCGGACCAGCCTGAGTTAATGTCTGGGAAATGCCCATGGTGATCCACAAGTGCCTGGAGACCCATAGAGAAATACCCATTCAAATTAATGTACTCAAGGGCTAGGTAGTCTGGTGCCAGTATTAGAATATGCATGCCATCTATCTCCCCCTCCACAGTTAAGAAGGCCCATTTGTGCAAACCCATCCACAATGTCACGCACATTGCCCAGAGTCACAGTCTTTCGGAGCAGGATGCGATTAATGGCCCTGCACACTTCCATCAACATGAGTCCAGGTAGAGTTTCCCACTCCAAACTCATTAGCAAACGATCAATAGCAGTCTGGAGTTGCCAGCTTCCACAATGCAATCACCACACGCTTCTCCAATAACAGGGCAGCTCTCATTCTCATGTCCTTGTGTCACAGGGCTGGGGTGAGCTCTTACACAGTGCCATGAATGTGACTTTCCTCATCCAAAAGTACTGCTTGTCATCCCAAATGTGCATGATGATGGGATCCCACCACTTACTGCCTGTTTCCCAAGCCAAAAGGCAGTGTTCTGCTGTGGTCAACACTTCTGTGAATGTCACAAGCAATCTTGTGTCATAGCTACTATGCGTGGCGAGATCAATGTCACACTCCTCTTGCTTTTGTAGCGTAAGGAAAAACTCCACTGCCATTCATGATGTTGGTCAGAGCGAACAGAATATTGGTCAACAGTTCAGGATCCATTCCTGAAGAGGCAGAGTGCACAGTACAAGAACTGACAAAAGATGCCACCAGACGTGAAAGTAAAATTTATGTTTTACCAGTATGGGTGGGGTGGGAGAGCTTCCCCTCCCCCCAGAAGGGGTGGGGCCTTGAGTGGAAGGGGTGAGGCTGTGGATCAGCATCCCCCTGCCAGTCCCCTCCCACACCAGCCCGCTGCTGCGCCGCCCGTGGCTGGGTAGCTGCTCCTTTTGCCCTCCCCATCAGCAACTGTGAGGGGAGGGGTAAAAGGGACAGGGATGTTAAAGTGCTGCCATGGCAGTGCTTTAAGCAGAGTCCTTTTGCCACGGCAGCGCTTTAACATCCCTGCCCCTTTTGTGCCCCCCCCCCCCAGTTGGCAGCCCTGCCAGTAAGGACCTGGCAGGTCTGCCGATGGGGGCAGGGTGTGTGTGCAAAAAAAGCAGCAATGTTAAAGCACTGCCATGGCAGCGCTTTAAGCAGGGTCCTTTTAAGCACCGCTGCGGCAGTGCTTTAAAGAAAGGCGTTAGGGGCTGGTACAGGCGGCCACTTCTTACCGGTATGCCATACCAGCCCGTACCACCTTACTTTCACCCCGGATGCCTCCAAATGTGGATGGAAGAACAGGAATTGCTGGGATGCGAAGCAATGCATCATGAGGCATTAGGACACAATCGAGGATGCTCCATGATCCCCTCTGCCTTCCCACAGCTCTTAGTGGCAGAAGAGGAAGAGATGCTCTATAGGATAGCTGTCCAGAGTGGCCTGCTCCAAATACCGCTGTAAGTGCTGCAAGTGTGAACATGTGCAGTCAGCTGACAGTATGAACACACAACAGCGCTTTCCTTCAGTGCTCTCTGAGCGGCGCTGTAACTTCCAGCACTGTAACTGCCAGTGTAGACATATCCTTAGGAGCACCATTTCCTCCTGCACCCTCTTTTGTCCATCTCCTTTAAAATTTGAGTCTTCCATAAGCTTATAAATTCTCAAGTACACCATGGCAAAACTATATGATACTACAGGGGAGTTTGCTGACTGGAATCGGGAAGCAGGGGGAAAAAAAGGCTGTGTAGGGTTGATGATAATGAAGCTGAGAAGGCGAGAGTAAGGAACAAAGAGAAGTGTGCGATCAGTGAAGGCAATTTCAAAATAATAGGAAATTAACAAAGGGGAGAAATATTAATGGGAATTTACATCAGTACATACTCAGCTCCTCCTTCCACCCAAAACACCTGTACGATATCTCTGCTCTGCATCTTTGCTTGGCAGAAGTGGCTAAGCACATCTCCTTGATCAATGAGAGTTAGTGCTGCATAAACTGCACCTATGGCCTTTTAAAAAATTATTTATTGCTACATCTTTAACCAAAATTAATATACGTAATAGTATGCAAAGTGAACTCTGTGATTCACAAGATTTTTTGGAATATAACTAATTAATTTTAAATGGTACATCACAGTTACAAAGTTAGAGTTAAATAACTTTATTCTCTGAAATTTAAAAAATCTCAGTTTCATTGTACTGTGTAATAAATGCATAAAATTCTAACCTTCTCCCCTGTAAACTTAATTTCCCTAATTGAGCCATAATACCACCAGACAATTATTTTCTTCCAACAAACAAATTGAATTTATTTCCCTTTTAAGACCGAGCATTTTTTTATATACCATATCACAGAACGCTTCCTGTATTGCAAAATGCTTCATATTATTTCAGGTTACTATTTACTATACCATGATCTGTGCTGTGTTTGATATAACTTGAATTGTGGTTGGCAAGATTATGGTTTGTACTGTATGGATTTTTAATGTACCATGTACATACAGCTACCACACAGTTTTGCCTGGAGCAGCAATCGTTTGCCATCTTTTGGAATTTGTGCTGCAATATGATTTGTATGAGTGTCACAATGCAATATCACTACACAACTCCATCCTCTTGTCATGCAGCTTTCTATGTGCAACATCATGATGTCACAGCACAATGTTGTGATGACTTTCAGGGCAGTTCAATAATGTGGGAGTGATGCACTGAAACTGGGATAGTGCTTTAAAATTCAGGATGGGTATCATAGCTACTACATTGGGCATCACTGAAAGGCCTATTTTTAAAATCTGAATAATTACTTTTTCTAACTTGACAAAAAAACAAATGTCCAAGTGTCATTTAGTTGTTCACTGTTTATGGAAAAGCCTGAAATGAAGGGAGTTTGTATATGCATGTAAACTGTTAGCAGATGAGTTGGAATTACATTTTGCTGTCTGTCTCCAATTGGGAATATAAAGTCAAATGTTGAGTCTTTTTATGGTCAGACATGGGCTCCTAGAGCTAGGAATCTAAATCTGCATATATATATCTAAGTGGCCTGATTTTTCAAGAGCAGCTGCAGTTTGCACAGTATCGGTGACAATCAGCTACATTTTAGCAGCCTACATCCAATTGAACATGTTGGCCTTACTCTTGAGAATTTTTAACAGTTGCTTTCAAAAGTATTTTATGTCCATTCAGGTAAAGCACCAGTTGGCAAAACCACATACACTGAAATGGTCAAGCAAGTAATGCTGAAAAATATTTCAGGAATGAGAAAAATAATCGTGTTAGAGATCCTGTCCCCACCGGAGCATAGAGCAGGCTAGCTAGAAAATCGTTCCTGCATTAGAGCATGGGTTGTAGCGAGCACAGCTTGGCATTTCAGCCCGGACAGTCTGTGTAAATAAAGGGTGACCCTATGATCACAAGAGCTGCTCATGGCACATGTGAGCCCGTGAGTTACAGCCGGGAAAGCTTGGGGCTGCGTGTCAGACAGACAGGACCTGACAGCGACCCTAGGGGCTTCTCTGACTCCACCACACAGCATAGTGTGGAGAACCCCGCCCACCCCTCCTCCGACTCTAGCTCGGCAAGAACGTCCCATTGCACCTGCGCAATAGCATGGGCCCGAGAGGAGTCCTTTGCGCCTGTGCAGCCACGGAAGGCGGAACGGAGGGGGGGAGTTGGCGCATGCGCGGTGGTGGCAGTCTGGTCTCTGAGGCGGGGAGGAGGCGCGGGGGTTGATTTCCCCCATTTAACGGAGCGGGACCGAGCCTGGCGCTTTTGGGTGTCAGCGCGGGAGAAGCAAAGCGCCCGGCGGGATTCCTGCAGAGAGTCGCCGCCTCCTCTCGCCCGTGAAGCCCTCTCCCCCGCGCCTATCCCCGCCCGGGACTCCTGAGCGCGGTGCACACAAAATGGCGGACGGGGAGCTGAATGTGGATAGCCTCATCACCCGGCTGCTGGAAGGTGAGCGCGCCCCACCCCCCGGCACGTACACACGGGGGGGCGAGGCAGGGGATCCCCCCACCCCGCGCGCGCACACACACACACATACCCCTGGGGGGGGGGGGTCAAGGCGGGATCCCCCATCCCTACGCGCACATAGCAGAAGGGGCGGGGAGGGAAAGCAGCAGCAGCAGCAGCAGTAGTGAAGGGGGGCTTACGGTCACTCCTGCAGTACTAGGTGGTCTAAGCTATTTCAGTGATGGGGTGGGGGACACACCTCCTACTGCTACATACTTTACTGCGGAGACTGAGATGGGTGGAGGAGGTATGTGATGTGCTGGGTGCACTGGCCCGTTCGCCCTCAGCGTGTGATACGTTAGCGGGGCCATGGAGGGCTAGTGCTTTGAAATATTATATTTGCATCAGTATGCAGAAGGTGTGTGTGTGCGCGTGCGTGCACGCCCGTGTGGCGGGATCTCTGTAATGCAAATGCCTGGCTCATATCAGTGATGCATGTGTTTAAAGCCCAGGATTGTCCCACTAAAGCTGCTCCAGTGATGGGTGAGATAGATAAGCCTACTTAGTGGGAGGTCGCTCCCTCTTTCTCATCGGTTAGTAGCACTTTTTCGTGGCTTACAAAAAACGACAAATGTTAGGGATGGGTTTTTTTTGGGGGGGTGGGGGGAAAAGGTGTAAGAGGAAGCAGGAGGAATGTAGTGTACTGCAGTTCCTCTGCCCAGCTCTGGGGCTATTTCTAATGGTGGCTATAGAGGAAAAGGATAATCAGTGAGGGAGTCAATATGCCATTTTTCAGTATTACCGAAGATGTTTTTTGTTAAGGTAAAGGAAAACAGTTGACTAACTTCCTATTTGTCAAGGAGCAGGATACTACTTATCCTTATCATCATCATTTGATGTTCTTGGATAGTGACTACCCAGTTTTCCCAGCCTCCTTCTTATTGCCCCCAAACAAATATCTGGTGAGGGAAGAGAACATGTATGGATGTGTGTAGTTCGTTTTTAAAATGGATGTAACTTCTGGATTTGGAAGGCTACCAATATGACTTTCATACGGGTTTTGTTTTGGAGCTGGGATTCTTGGCCTGGAAGAGAGAAACGGAAGTTTAATAAAGCGGTTTGAATTTTGTATATCCTCTAATTTTTGGGTGGTATCTTGTTTAACTATATTGGTAATAAGAACAAGGAGTACTTGTGGCACCTAAGCCCCTGGTCTACATTGGTGGGGCTGGGGTTGACCTAAGATACTCAACTTCAGCTATAAGAATAGCATAGCTAAAGTTCATGTATCTTAGGTCAACTTACCTCGTGTCCTCACAGTGCAGGGTCGACTGCCATGCTCCCCTGTCGACTCTGCTTCTGCCTCTTGTCTTGGTGGATTACAGGAGTTGAAGGCAGAGTGATTGGAGATTGATTTTTCATCTCCAAACTAGACCCAATAAATTGATCCCCAGTAGATTAATCACTACCTGCCAGCCTGGCATTACGCAGTCTGGCGGATAGTGAAGTAGAACCCTTAGACTATTGAATTTATTTCAGCATAAGTTTTCATGGGCTACAGCCCACTTCTGTATAGGTTTGTGAATATCATATTGTAGTCATTCCTCCATCCTTCAGAGGATGAAATGGAGTGTGACTGCATCACTAGGATGTTATCTAGTGTATGAGCAACACTTACAGAAAAAACAAATCCTAAACTTTTTGTGTGCTTTGTTGCTGATTCTGTTAGTATGTCTGTATTTAAAGTATCCAGTATAGTATGAGAACTTGCAGGCACCTGTATTTATAATTAAACATAGGTAGATATTATTGTCTGTTCAGCATTAGGCAAGAGTTCAGTTCTGTGAGTAATTTAAAGCTTGAAACACTGCTAACAAGTTTTAACAAGTCACTATTACCAGTGAAGGCTGTCTTCTGTTTTGTTTTTACTCCTGTGATTACAGATAGGCCCATTTGTGACCCAGTCAGCATTCACATCCTATCATAAGCTCAATTTTCAGGATGGGTGTGAAAATGCTCTGGCTCAAATCTTTGTCCAGGATAGCACTTTCTAATGTATATTTTCATTGTTTTCACTTTATTCATCTATAAATTATAGACTTGTTTTTAAAAAGTTGCTGTTATATGTTGGTGACTGAGCCTGCTTGTTACCATTTATCTTAAAGCAGGGGTGGGCAAACTAAGGCCTCCCAAGCTAATTTTGTCACCCCACCCCCCGAGCTCCCGGCGGCGGAGGCTAGCTCCTCCCCCACTGTTCCCCACCCCCAGCCTCAGCCCACTGCGTGAGCAACACTCTGGTGGGCAGGGCTGCGCACTCTGTCTGATCAGCGTGGCAGTGTGTCCAGCTCCGGGACAGACAAGCTGTTCTGAGCAGCATGGTAAGGGGGCTGTGGGTGGGGGGTTGGATAAGGGCCAGAGGGTCTCACGGGGAGGGGGAGTTGGGATGGAGAATGGGAGTTGGATAGGGTGTGGGAGTCCCAGGAGGCCTGTCAGGTGGTGGGGGTGTGGGTAGGGGTCGGGGCAGTCAGGGAACAGGGAGCAAAGGGGGGTTGGATTGGGGGTGGTTGGGGTGGGGGTCTCTGGAGGGAGTAGTCAGGGGACAAGGAGTAGGGGGGTTGGATGCGTCGGGGATTCTGAGGGGAACAGTCGGGGCAGGAAGTGGGAGGGGGTCAGATGGGGGGCAGGCTGTTTGGGGTGGCACAGCCTTTCCTATCCAGCCTGCCATACAATTTTGAACCCCGATATGGCCCTTGGGCCAAAAAGTTTGCCTACCCCTGTCTTAAAGTATTAGCCTGTTAAGACAATAAAGCTAAAACTTTGTGTATATGTCCAGTAATTGTTTTGTTTTTTTAGGTGAAGTGCATATCCATATTAAAATAGTTGATAAAATAATGCAAAGTGTTTCAAGGGTACATGTGACTGTTAGTCTCAGGTCACAGCCACCTTGTAGGTTACTTAGATTCACAGTCAAAATTGTATTGGGGAAATTGGTGCTTAAATCTCTTCATGATATTAAAATGTGTCTGATAAAGTCACAAATTTGAACAGTTAAGTCTAAAATTTGCAAGTCTTTGTATAGATAACTTTTTCTGAACAGTCTTTAAAACATAAGATTTTGATTTACTTTTTAGTTTGACTTGATTTTCTTTAACTTTTACTGAACCAGAAAGATTTTTTTCTTCACTTACATCCCACTAAGTTTAACAGAGAGCTTATATAACTTCTCTCTGCATCAGAGGGAAAATAAAGCCCTCTATCCTGCATTGTTCTTGTGTGTGTTTTTGTAGGCAACTTCAAACAGGTATGTGTTTTTTTGCTTTAATTTACATTTTTGCTTATTTCACATCTTCCAATTTCTGCAGCATGAATGTACCATAGGATGAATAAAAGCTGCAGTTTTAACTCTAATTATTTTTTTGTAATTAGATACTTAGCAATTTATAGTTTGTTATGGCATTGCTTCTACTTTGATAAAGTTGCAGTGTAAAATGTATTTCAAGCAAAAAGTAAGGCTGTTAATTCTCAGTCTAGGAGCAATATGTTGCATATTGTCAATTGTTTTTACCATTTCCAGTTAGATGGCCAGAAATAGTGGTTTCATAGTGTAAAAATATATTTAAAAGCTTTAAGAGAATCTTATTGGGGTGTGTTGGTCCATAGCATGTTCTAGGGCCTTCTGATCTCTTTAAATGAAATGGATGGTTTTAACTTGTAAGAGCAGTTACAGTAGTCTTTCAATAGCTGCTGCTTAAGTCATTTTGCAATGTACTAACTCAGGGTGTCTGAAACTTCATTGCACTGTAACCCCCTTCTGACAACAAAAATTACTACATGATCCCAGGAGGGTGGACTGAGCTCGCCCAAGCCCTGCTGCCCTCGGGTGATGGGGCCAAAGCCCGAACCCTACTGCCCCGGGGAGGGCCAAAGCCAAAACCCAAGGGCTTCAGCCCTGGGCAGGGGGCCTGTAACCTGAGCCCCGCTGCCCAGGGCTAAAGCCGTTGGGCTTCAGATTCGACCCTAGGCAGTGGGGCTCAGGCTTTGGCCCCAGCAGGTCTAAGCCAGCCCTGGTGACCCCATTAAAATGGGGTCATGACCCACTTTGGAGTCTGGACCCACAATTTGAGAACCACTATATTAACTACAGTGGGACCCTGGAATACTGTGCCCTGCCATAGTGCGAATCCACTTATAGTGTGGTGTGCGGCTGGCTCCTGATGGCGGCGGTGGCCGCTGCTTTGATGCAGCGGAACCCCACAGTACCATGACCCCACCATTATCTGTGATCGGGTTTTTTTGGATCCTGATCATCGCGGTATTGCGGGGTCCCACTGTACTTATAAAAATAGCAACAATAGCAAGAAACTTGTGCCCTCATCGGGTTGCTGGATGACTACACCTGTTTTTGAACATTAACCTAGCAGTCATGATCCATGCACTTACTTTGAGACTAGATTACAGTACTGTAACTTCCTGTGCCTTAGTCAATCAAGGCCAATTAAACTCCATCTTGTACAACACAGAGCAACCTGTCTGTCTTGATCAGAACTAGCTGTTGCAGGCACATCAGTTGATTCAACCCTCCACTTGCTTCCCTTTTGTTTCTAGGTCCTAGTTCTCAAAGTTCAGAAGCATACTACCTCTGATAATGCCTTACCATCTGAAGCTCATAAACACACACTCACTTCAGAGAATGGAAACTCTTGAGAGGTGGAGGGCAAGCTTCTTAATGCTGGATTCTAGACTAAACACTCTTGAAGAGATCAGAGCAATTCTTAGATTGGCTTGTAAGAGGCCATTGCAAAACCCACCTTTTTAGAGCATCATATTCCCATACATTGCTAGAAAACTTAGATTCTTCCTTCCCCTTTTAAGTGGTGAACTCCAGGATGCAAAGAGGAGGCCATTTGGAATTCTTTCTTTTATTTGTAACTTGTCCAAAATATAAACGCTACGGTTATTGGTGCCTTACAATAGTGGTTCTCAACCAGGGGTATGTGTACCACTGGGGATATGCAGAGATCTTCCAGGAGGTATATCAACTCATCTCCCTGTTTGCTTAGACTTACAATAGGCTACATAAAAAGTACTAGTGAAGTCAGTGCAAACTAAAGATTCATACAGATAACTTTATAGTGCTCTATACACTGAAATGCAAGTACAATATTTATGTTCCAATTTATTTTATAATTATATGGTAAAAATGAGAAAGTAAGCAATTTTTCAGCAGTAGTGTGCTGTGACACTTTTGTATTTTTGTCTGTTTTTTTTAATAAACAAGTAGTTTTTAAGTGAAGTGTAACTTGAGGTATGCAAGACAAATCAGACTCCTGAAAGGGGTACAGTAGTCTAGAAAGGTTGAGAACCACTGCCTTATAAGTACTTATTATATCGAGAAAACAAGTAGAATGAATAATGCATGCTATGAATAAACTGGCTGGTTTATAAGATATGCTGCTAGCACAGAACATAGCAGGCACGCCTTGTCCTTTGTCTCATTTTCCTGCCCTCCAGCTTTAAGAGCTGGCAGACATCCACCCCGATTCTTATAGTACTGGGATGGGGAGAGACCCTCTGCTTTTTCACTTAATGCTTGCAGACATGTGACGTAAGTCTGGTCTTTGAACCTGGTGGCTAATATTGAGTTATGGCTACTAGATACAGTGTGTGTGTTTGTGTGTGTTGATTAGGGGGCTGCTGCGAATCAGGGTTTGTCTAGATACAGTACAGAAGTTGTGTTGGTCTAACTTAATGCAATTTTAAAACGTAAACCAGTGCAAATCTCTCTGTGGACACACCTCTTTGAAACTTATTGTTGTTTGTATTATAGTAGCACCTGGGAGCCCCCATCATAGACCAGATCACCTTTGTGTTAGATATTGTACAAACACAAAATAAAGACTATTACTTGTTTCACATAGCTCTGTGTAGCTTCAGTCTGTAAATTTACTGATGTAAACGAAACATAAGAGTTCCGTAGATTATAAAGCCAGAAGAACATCATGATCATATTGTCTGAAATCCAGTATAACAGAGTATAGAACTTACCTAGATTAATTTTTGTCTGAACTGGATTATTAAGTCTATCACTGAGAACCACTGGATTAAAAGATTGAAAGGTGTACCTTAAAGTGTGGGTAGGAACCCTAAAGTGGGTTCCCTGCCCAGGGCTGAAGCTTTCTCTCCCCCATCCCTTCAGGGGTGACAGGGCTTGGGTAGGCTGGGGCTTTGGTCCCTCCTCCTGACAACAAAAATTACTACACGACCCCCAGAAGGGGGTCGCGGTGCAGTTTGAGAACCTCTGCTTTAATCATTCTTAGGGCTTTCTTCAATTTTCAACATCCTTCTTGAATTGTGGACACAGGTACCGGGCATAGTACTACAGCAGTGCCAAATACAGATGTATTATAACCTCCTACTCCTATTCGATATTGCCCTGTTTATGCATCCAAGGATTGCATTAGGCCTTTTGGCCAGAGCGTCACCAAACAGTCTTAAATCAATTTAAGACCTGATCCAGCAAACCTAAGTGTAGAATAGCTATATTGGTCAGGGGTCTGAAAAATTACACCCCTGAGCTCCGTAGTTAAGCTGACCGAACCCTGGTCTAGAAACGGCTAGGTCAGCGGAAGAATTCCTCTGTTGATCTAGCTAATGGAGCTCAGGAAGGCAGATTAACTACAGTGGTGGAAGAAAACGCTTCTGTTGCTATAGAAAGCATCTAGAAGGCAGCACAAATGGAGGGAGGGGAGATAGCACGGCAGACAGAGAGACACACCCTGTGTGTGGGGGAGAGAGAGATGTGCATTGCCCCTTTAAGTACGCTGACCCCACTCTTAAGTACATTGTCTTTTTAAGTTTATCAGGAAGTTGAGACAGCAGTTACTGCCCTAAGCTCGCTCTGTCTCTCTCCTTCCATGTCCCCACCCTGTTCTATATGGAGAAGGGGTAAGCGTGGTGCAGGAGCAGGGGGTAGGAAGACACCCTGACATTAGTCCCCCCTTCCACTCCCTGCACAGTAAGAAGGAGGCACCTGGGAGCAGCTCCAAGGCAGAGGGCAGGAGCAGCACATGGCAGTGGGGAGAAGGGACAGCTGAACTGCCGGCAACTGATAGTCTGCTGGGCGGCTGCTGCACAGGGAACTTAGGGGAGCGGGGAGCTGATGTAGGGGGCTGCCAGTCCACCCTGGTTTTAAGCCCCCACCAGCTAGCTCCAGTGGGCTGCTCTTTCTGCGAAGAGTGGACAAAGCAGGAGGCTGCCAAAGGGTGTTATAAGGGAGCATAGTACAACTTTAAACAAGCATGTTCCCTGATTGATCAGCAAGGTAACAATGAAACCATGTTAACTAGGAGGACTTTGTGAGGAGTTACTGTATTTGGCTACTTAGGGAGGTCAAGTGTCGTATGAAACTAACCTCATGGAAGAACATCAGATCTTACTGTTTAACAATGTAATGTGTAGCATTTTCCTTCAGAATTTTAAGGGTGTTTGAAAAACCTCATCTTAAGCTTGTTTCCAAAGCATACGGGGTTTTTTTGTGTGTTTTACTTTTGTGGTACAATTTCATGCTTTCCTAATGTAGACTAGTTCCTTTTAGTGTTTCAACCAACCCCAGACTCCTAAAACTAAATAAAGAGCAAGTTAAGAAGTATGGGCTGGATGAATGGACTGTAAGGTAGATAGAAAGCTGTCTAGATCATCAGGCTCAACGGGTAGTGATCAATGGCGCCATGTCTAGTTGGCAGCCGGTGTCAAGCAGAATGCCCCAAAGATTGGTCCTGGGGCCAGTTTTGTTCAATATCTTCATTAATGATTTGAAGAACTGCGTAGGTTGCACCTGCAAGTTTGGCGATGACAGTAAACTGGGAGGAGTGGTAGATATGCTGGAGGGTAGGGATAGAATACAGAGGAACCTAGACAAATTAGAGGATTGGGCCAAAAGAAATCTGAGGTTCAGCAAGGACAAGTACATAGTCCTGCACTTAGGACAGAAGAATCCCATGCACTGCTACAGACTAGGGACTCAGGGCTTGGCTACACGGGCACTTTATAGCGCTCTAACTTGCTGGCTCAAGGGTGTGAGAAATCACCCCCCTGAGTACAGCAAGTCTGAGCGCTTTGAAGCACTATTGTGGACAGGCTCCGAGCGCTGGAAGCCGCGCTCCCAGTGATTGGAGCTAATCCCCTCGTAGAGGTAGATTACCAGGTGCTCTGGGAGAGCTTTCTCCCAGCACTCGCACGTGGCCACACTCGCACTTCAAAGCGCTGCTGTGGAAGCATTCTCATGGCAGGCCTTTGAAATTTTAAGTGTAGCCAAGCCCTGAGTGGCTGGGCAGCAGTTCTACAGAAAAGGACCTAGGAGTTACAGTGGATGAGAAGCTGGATATGAGTCAACAGTGTGTTCTTGTTTCCATGAAGGCTAACAGCATTTTCGGCTGTTTTAAGTAGGAGCATTGCCAGCAGATTGAGGGATGTGATCATTCCCCTCTATTTGGCACTGGTAAGGCCTCCTCTGGAGTACTGTGTCCAGTTTTGGGCCCCACATTACAAGAAGAATATGGAAAAATTGGGAAGAGTCCAGCGGAGGGCAATAAAAATGATTAGGGGGCTGGAGCACATGACTTCTGAGGAGAGGCTGAGAGAACTGGGATTTTTTAGTCTGCAGAAGAGAAGAATGAGGGAGGATTTGATAGCTGCTTTCAACTACCTGAAAGGGGGTTCCAAAGGGGATGGATCTAGGCTGTTCTTAGTGGTAGTAGATGACAGAACCAAGGAGTGATGATCTGAAGTTGCAGTGGAAGAGGTTTAGGTTGGATATTAGGAAAAACTTTTTCACTAGGAGTATGGTGAAGTGCTAGAATGGGTTACCCCAGGGGTCTCCAATCTTTTTTGATCGCGCATCCCTAGCAGAAAATTTTTTTGAACACGAACCCCTACGGGGGAAGCCCTGCCCTAGTCCTGACCCCATCCACTCCCTCCCACTTCCTGCACCCAACTGCCCCCCTCAGAACTCTCCCTCCTTGTCCCCTGACTGCCCCCCAGAACCCCATCCTCTACATAAGCCTCCCTACTCCTTGTCTCCTAACTGCCCCCCCTGGGGCTGATCCCTGCTGTAGCACCCAGCTCCTGTGGGTGGTCTCGCACATCCCCTGGGGTGCACGCACCCCAGTTTGCAGACCACTGAGGGAGGTGATGGTCAGGCTTGACAAAGCCCTGGCTGGGATGATTTAGTTGAAGACTGGCCCTGCTTTGAGCAGGGGGTTGGACTAGATGACCTCCTGAGATCCCTTCCAACCCTGATATTCTGTGAAATCTGAACATTAAATAGTGAGCTTTGCACATAGTATGTATGTGTAGCTGACTTGCAAGTTGCATATCAGACTAGTTGTTTATGTAACCTGTTAAATCAAAGAGCTGCAGGAGAAAAGTTTTATTAACAAATCTTAGCTTGTGTTTAAAAGTTGTCGAGGAAGATTTTTTTCTCCTTACTTTCTACCTTCTAAAAGATTATTAATATATTTCATTACTGTCTTTCTGTTTTGTTGGCATTGTACTCACCATTCTCTAAAAATGGAGCTGCAATTATTATTTTTAAACCTTGAATTTACATATTTCTTTACCTGGTGAACCTTCCATGCAGATCTTCCACATAGCTGGGGGAAAGGATTGATGTTTCTATTTGTACAACGTATGATACTGTTGCTCATGGTTTGGGCCTTACTGTCATAGTAATAGTAATACAATTAAGAAAATAGAGAAAATGCAATCATAGAGCAAGCACTAGATTGGAAAGTTAAACTTCATAATTGAGTTTTTGTGGGGTTGGCCTTGAATGTGGTAAACATCTCCCATCAGGTGAATTAAGATTGTGTTTTGATCATTAAAATCTTGATTATTTCATACCAGTCTCCAGTTTAGTTTTAGAAACTCTCAAACTATAGACTGCAGAGTTGGGAGTGGCACAATATTGTTTTTATGCTAAAAGGCTGTGGTGTGTATATTTAAGGGGCAGAGTGCATTTCCAGTATAACAGCATTGGCTTGACCCCAAAGCAGAAGATATAACTATAAAAAATGTTTGAATGCAGATGCACTTGTTAAGTGGACTTAGGGCATGGGTGAGAATTTTTGATACGTTGTTTACTAGCCAGTATTCCTAGAGAAGAAATGGTCAAAGTCAGACTTCTGGAACTTTGCCTGATGTCTCCAAAATTTTTACCCTCTTGTACAAAAATGGTAGCACCTATCAAAAGTCCCATAGATAACATTCTTGTTGAACTATAGACTGCTCCCTTTTCTAAAACAAACAAACAAAAAATATAATAGTCCTTCCCTTCAAGAATTTCTACTTGTTTGAAAACCAAAATGCTGAAACAGATCTCCCACTCCTCAGCATGTTGGCGTAGGGCAGCAGTTCTCAAACTGGGGGTTGTGGGGTGATCCCAGGGGGCTCGCGAGCTCCTGTTGCATTCAGCGGCATTTCAGTGGATGCTCTGAATGTGGGAGTGTGTCGGCAGAAAAGCTGCCGGGTGGAACTCTTCCGCTTTCGGGACATTTCTGCAGACACACAGAGAAACGCTGCGTGTCTGCTGAAATGCCACTGAAACCAGAAGAGTTCAATTTGGCGGCTTTTCAGCAGACATACCCATGGGTGGCTGTAGATGTGGCACAGCGAAAAGTGGTCTTGAACCAAAGAAGCTTGAGAACTTTTGGCATATGGTCTCAAAGAGCACTCATCTTTTCCATAGGATAAGAACTCTTTGTGTGCTCAAGCTGTCTAACATGGGTATGTTGCTGAGGTTGGGGTTAAAATTGTATAATTGTGAATATGTTAGTGTATGGGATTTGTATAAGGACAGAGTCAAAGTGGTTAATATGGTGTGGAGGGGTTGAAGTATGTGAGAGAATATCTAACTGGACCTTTCTTTCCTTTTATGGGTTTGCTTGCGGTTGTGATCCGTTGAGCATCCTAAATTCTCTTTTAATGATGATTGTTCTTTGTGGGAATAAATGTTTTGATGGATAGTTTTGTTTTCTTAAAATTGTAGACTTAATTTTTTTTTCTAAAGAAAAGTCTTTCTTTTTGATTGCAAGTTTATTGTAGGCTTGGATTCCATCCCTATCTCTGCCACAATCTTTTAAAATCATATTTGTCTAACAGTGGCCCCTGTGCTCCTCAGTAAAATGGGGATAATGCCATCACTTCACAGATATCTTGTAAAGATTGATATTTAGAGTACTTGGATACTATATTGTGGTGGTTCATAAATAAAGCCATAAGAACATTAATAATTCTGCATTCAGTGCAAGGTATGGATGGTGTGCAGTAAATAAGGCATGGGGTCACATGGTTTGTGAACAAATACTGATTGACAGTTGTCAGTCCTGTGCTCTGAATGAGCCAAGAATTCTGTGAAGGCACAGGTGGGGTAAGGAGGAGAGGAGAGAAAGTGGTATGTGATCATGTAATTAAAGACTGTCATGCCTACATTGAAAGAGGGCTAAGTTAACGTTGCTCAGGTCACCCATATTTCTGGCAATCCTGATTAACTGCTAGACTTCACAGCTTTGACCCTCTACATTAAAAGCTACATTAATATACGCAGAGGACTCTTAGGAGTGACATAACTTTGGATGACAATTGTACAATTTGATAAAATGCTGATATTTGGAGGAGAAGCTGTTATGCAGCAGAAAAATCTTGTGTTCTTGGGTACAAAGTCCTGAGAAGTGAGGTATAAAGCCACTGTAGATGCTGAAACTAATCTCGTGTTGGTCTCCACCCTAAACCTGATTTCCAACACTGCACCAATTTATTTTCTTCTTAAACTAGAGGATGCTATCATAACATAATCCAGGGGTCGGCAACCTTTTAGAAGTGGTGTGCCTTGTTTTCATTTATTCACTTTAATTTAAGTTTTCACGTGCCAGTAATACATTTTAGCATTTTTTAGAAGATCTCTCTCTAAGTCTAACATATTAGACATTACATATTATATAATGAAAATATTGTTGTATGTAAAGTAAACAAGATTTTCAAAATGTTTAAGAAGCTTCATTTAAAATTAAAATGCCGATCTTACACTGCCTGCCCACTCAGCCCGTGGCTGGCCTGGGGTTCTGTTCACATAGGCTGGCAGCGGGCTGAGTGGGGCTGGTGGCCAGGATCCCAGACCGGCAGTGGGCTGAGCCATTCAGATTAAAATGCCCCTCTTCTCTCCTGCGCTTTGCTGCCTGCCTCATGCTCCAGGGATGGATGGTGTGTTCCACTCTGTTGTCTCCGTCCTTTGCTCTGTGTGTGTCCAGTTCTGTGTGTCTGTCCGTCCTTTGCTCCGTGTATCTGTTCTTTGCTCTATGTGTCCATCTGTCCTTCACCGTGTGTCTGTCCTCCCCTATATCTATCTGTCCTCCCATCACTCCACATGTGTGTTTCCTCTATGTTCTTCATTCCATGTGTGTGTTCTTTGCTCTCTGTGTTTGTCTGTCCTTCACTGTGTCTGTCTGACTGTCCTTCACTCTGTGTGCCAGTTGGCTGCCCTGGCCCCGCTGCAGAGCATGTGTTCTATGCTGTTGCCAGAAGGTCTCGAGAATTGTGAGCTCCAACCCCTCTCCACTCCCCTGGCCTGCTGCCGCCTTACCTGGGCTTCAGGGGAGCACCCAGAGAATTAGCACTGCCAGGAGCAAGAAGCACAGCCCAGCGCAGAGCCCTGAACCCGGGGTGCTGCGCCTTGCTCCCAGTGTGCAAACTCCAGCGACCAGCGGGTGTGGAGCTAGCAGGGCACGCGAACACACCCTGCTCTGATCCCGGGCGGCTCCTTCCAGGCCCCTCCTGCCCTGCTGCTTTCAGGGTCCCTCCAGCGGGGGAGGGGTTGCACTGAACGTGCTTTGAATTGGGAGTCTGGAGCCAGCCGTGCCCGCAGGAGACAGCGGGAATGCAGGGGACTGGGTGTGGGGGGGGCGCAGAGAAGAGCGGAGGGGAATCAGGAGACGGGGGCGGAGAAAAGCGGGGTGGGGCAGGATTTTTAATGGCATGCTGCTGCCTGCTGGGGTCCTGGCCGCCGCGTGCCATTAAATATCGGCTCGCGTGCCGTCTTTGGCACGTGTGCCATAGGTTGCTGACCCCTGACATAATCAGTTTTAACAGTCTTCCCAATGACCTTTGTTCACTGTAGTTTTTTGCTGTTTCTCTAATGCAGACAAATCTCATTGGGGCAGGGATCTATTCTTAGTTGTCTAAACACCATACATGTGCACAGCATTACATAAATAGTAATCTGAGTCCTATCCTTACCTATGAACTTCTGAAATAATCAGAGAGCCTTGATATTACACTGATCATTATGAATAATTTAACACCTTTTTCTAATTCAAAACCATGTTGAAAAATGTTTGCTTCATCCTAAGGTTTTGTCTAACAATATCTCTGGAAAAAAGGCAACTGTGGATTACTTTCCTAGTGTAGTTGAAGGTTTCTTGTATTGTGGTTTTTTAAATTTAGAAGGCCTCTTCAAGATTTATAATATATAGAGCAGTTCTAGTTTTTATGGTTCTTTGAGAATGGTTACCTAATTAAGTATTCTTTGAATAAGTTTGACCCTTGTGTTCAATAAAATAGCTTATACTAATGGTTGTTTTGGGCACTTTTTTTGCTAACTTCAAAAATCAGATTAAAATTGGATAAAAGCATTTGTGACTGTATCTAGAATTCTTGAATTTCCTTAAATCCTGTCTGTGATATTGAATTGAAATTACACTAGTTAGTAGCATAGTTCCATTTCCTAGTGAAAGATGAGGCCAGTGCCCTTGTCCTGCTAGATTTAGGGTAGGTGCTCACAGCTGGGTTAACTGTTGTGATCAGTACACTGGGGCTTACTCCTGCATTGGCTTAATTTGGGTGTGAGTGGCTGCTTCCACAGCGGCACTGTACTTGCATGAGGTGCTAAGGCAGGGGTCAGCAACCTTTCAGAAGTGGTATACTGAGTCTTTATTTATTCACTCTAATTTAAGGTTTCACGTGCCAGTAATACAGGTTAACGTTTTTGGAAGGTCTCTTTCTATAAGTCTATAATATAGAACTAAACTGTTGTATGTAACGTAAATAAGGTTTTTAAAATGTTTAAGAGGCTTCATTTAAAATTAAATTAAAATGCAGAGCCCCCCGGACTGGTGGCCAGGACCCAGGCAGTGTGAGTGCCACTGAAAATCCGCTCGTATGCTGCCTTTGGCATCTGTGCCATAGGTTGCCTACCCCTGTGCTAGGGCTTCTGGGGTCATATTCATGATTCTAAGTTCTGCAGTGAGCTGTATTGCTTTGTTTTTTTTTTTTTTCATTGAATTGTGGGAGAGCTTGTCAGTCCTTCTGGGCACATGAGGGGAATTGTGGGAAGGCATTGGAGGATTATCAGCAGGGCTGTCCTTAGGCATATGCGGAATACACAGCTGCGTAGGGTACGGTGAAATTTGGGGCACCAAATTCCCCATATTTCATGGTGCTCTATGCAGCTGCATTCTTCGTATGCAGCACCGCTGCCAGCCAGCCCCATCCCCCAGCTGGCCTCCCATGTGTTCCTAAAGGGGTGCGGGTCCCAGGACAACTCCCTCCGCCCCTGCTCTGCCTCTTCCTGCCCCCATTTTCAACCCCCTCTCCCAAACCCTTTTCCCCAGTGATGGACATGGCCCAGGGGATCAGCTGGGGGGAGGGGCCTGGCACTGGCAGCAAATGTCAGGCATACCCCTGCACTCACTGGAGGTGGTGGGAAGCAGAGAAACCCAGCCCCAGCCTACTCCATTCTGCTGGCTCCCTGCTGTGTCACTCTGCTTCCTGTCATGGGTGAGTGTGGTGGGCAGGCAGAACCCTTCTCCTGAAGGACACTGCTGGGGGCAGGGGGAGCAGAGTGGTCTGGGGGCAGGGGGAGCAGAGTGGGCTGGGGCCAGGTCATTCTGCTTCCTGCTGCCAGCGCCACGCCCTCTTCCCCCCCCCCACCCCACTGGTCCCCCAGGCTGCTCTGGGACTTTGGAGCCCTGCAAAGCAGCCCCCCACAGCTTCTGCCTCTGCGAACCCACAGGCCTTGAGCGCAGCACAGACCCTGGGAAGGGGTAGGGGTGAAGAGCAGGTGTTTGGGCTGCATAGAGCACCATAATTGATAAGGATGGCCCTAACTATCAGCATTTGAGTGGTTTAGACTATGCTCGCAGTTTAAAAGGAGAAGGTTACCAGCTTGAATGTAAGCAGCACCCAGGCTTAAGCCTGTATTCCAGGATTGGCCAGCTACATTATGCAGCAGAGAGCACCAGGTCAGGGTGCGGCTCTGCAGCTTTGCTGCCCCAGGAGCTTGTAGCCCCACCACCCAGAGCATTGTGCTTGCGGTCTGGTGTGCTGAGGCTGCAGAGCATTGCGCCGGTGGTGTGGTGTGCTGAGTCTGCAGTGGAGAGGCCGGGGGTAACCTCGCCAGCTAGGAGCTCGGGGCTGGGCAGGAAGGTCCCGCAGGCCGGATGTGGCCCCGTGGGCTATAGTTTGCCCACCCCTGCTGTAGGAGGTCTGTGTCTGGAAGGCTGCTAGATGACTGAAGCCCATCTGGCTAAAAACAGAGTTGATGTTGGTAGGCTCTGAGATGCAACAGGAAATGGTGAGAGCCATGGTGGTACCCAGTTGGATAGATTATTGTGCCATTTATAACACTAAGGGCTTGGTTATACCTGCCCTCATATACAGCTATAGGGGTAGCGCTGTAGCATGTCCCACTGAGACCCGCCAGTGGTATAGCGTGGCCACATTTGCGGCACTTGCAGCGGCACGGGAGTGGTGCATTATGGGCAGCTGTCCCACCATTCAGCTGGGTGCAACGTGCTTTTCAAAGGGAGAGGGGAGCGTGTTGTGTGTAAGTGGAGGGAGAGTGGCTTTTTTTTGCCTGCTGAGTGTTAGCAGAAGGTTTTTAGGCTCTACATTTCAAAGAGCTCACAAGGTAAACATTTGCATTGCTGATTTGCTGAGTTAGGGTATGGTTACACTTACAAAATTATAGCGCTATTGCTTATAGCGCTCGCCTTATACAGCAATAATAATAGCGCTATTGTATGTCCACACTGAGCTGCTCCAGCGCTATAGCATGGCCACATTTGCGGCACTTAATACGGCATTAAGAGCAGCGCATTAGGGCAGGTATCCCACAGTACACCTCTTCCTGATCTGGCGCAATGGCTTGTGGGAGGGGGGGCGTCACTTGCGGGGCATTCTATATCCTGTTTGAACTACCCATGATGCTTTTTGGCATATCCCAGCAATCCCTGTGTTTCCTTCCACCTCCGGCGCCATCTTTCAAGGGTTTCAGCAAGGCACGCTCCGTCTTCCATTGTCGAGTGCTGCAATGAATCCAGAACTGCTGAGGGACATGCTGACGACTGTCGCCAGCACATCTCTGTGTGCAGTGGAGTTATTCCTTGACATGCAGGATGACAGTGATGATTCTGAAGACGAGATCGAAGCGGTGAATGCATTCGACACAAAGCTGCTTGTCTCATTAACGGACATGCTCACGGCTGTTGAACGCCGCTTCTGGGCACGGGAAACGAGCACAGAGTGGTGGGATCGCATCGTCATGCAAGTCTGGGACGACGAGCAGTGGCTGCAAAACTTTCGAATGAGAAAAGCCACTTTCATGGGACTGTGTGCTGAACTCGCCCCTGCCCTGCGGCGCAAGGACACCAGACTGAGAGCTGCCCTCCCGGTGGAGAAGCGGGTGGCTATCGCGATCTGGAAGCTGGCTACCCCAGACAGCTACCGATCGGTGGCCAACCAGTTTGGGGTTGGAAAGTCGACCGTTGGAGTTGTGCTGATGCAAGTGTGCAGGGCCATCAATCGCATCCTGCTACGAAAAATCGTGACTCTGGATAACGTGCATGACATCGTGGCTGGCTTTGAAGAAATGGGTTTCCCTAACTGTGGTGGGGCGATAGATGGGACCCATATACCCATTCTCGCGCCCGCCCACCTAGCTGAGGAGTACGTTAACCGAAAGGGGTACTTCTCCATGGTTCTCCAGGCGCTTGTGGATCACCGTGGGCGTTTTACTGACATTAACGCTGGCTGGTCTGGAAAGGCGCATGACGCACGCATCTTCCGCAACACCGGCCTGTTCATGAAGCTGCAAGCCGGGACTTTTTTCCCAGACCAGAGGATCCCCGTGGGGGAAGTGGAAATGCCCATAGTGATTCTTGGTGACCCTGCTTACCCTTTAATGCCCTGGCTCATGAAACCGTACACAGGGAGCCTGGACAGCAGTCAGGAAAGGTTCAACTACAGGCTTAGCCGTTGTCGAATGACTGTGGAGTGTGCTTTTGGGCGTCTGAAGGCGCGCTGGCGTTGTCTTTATGGGAGGCTAGATTTGGCCGAGGGTAGTATCTCCGCGGTTATTTCCGCATGCTGTGCCCTACATAATCTTTGTGAGCGGAAGGGCGAAGGCTTCACTCAGGCATGGTCCTCAGAGGTTCAACGCCTGGAGGCCACATATGCCCAGCCAGAGAGCAGGGTTCATGGAGGGGACCAGCGCGAGGCTGTTAGGATCAGGGAAGCCTTGAGGGAGCATTTTGAGGCTGAAAGCCAGTTCTAAAGTGAGGTGCAGATGGAGGGAGGGAGGGAGCATTCTTTTAACAGGAACAGGCATTTGCTTTTCTGTAGCCTGTAATAATGTATGTACACTTAATAAAAAAAACCCCATTTATTAAGAAGACAATTCATTTATTGAACAGGTACTTCGGTTGCTGAAAGAAAATATTGTGATGCATGTGAGGGGGAAGGCAGGGGAGGTGCAATGGGGGTGTCGTGGGGTCAGTCAGAGATCGGAGTATGTCCGGGTCTCTGAGTCTCCAGTGCCCTCAAACTGGCCATGTCCCCCGAACCCCATTTGCGGAGGGCAGTAAGGCATGTTATTAGGGGTAGACTGCAGTGGATAATGGTCTGGGGTCTGGGGGTTGTCCGGTGAAGACAGAGGGGTTGGAGGCAGCTGTGGATGGTGATAACCATTTGGCTGATGATAGTGGCCTGGAGGGTACAGAGGCAAAGAAGGGGAAGGGAGTTGGGGCAAACGATAATTGGGGTGGTGGGTGCGGAGCTTCTCCTCCTGAAGGGTGACAAGCCGCTTCATAGTCTGCAATTGAAGCTGCAGTAATGAGAGCAGCTTGTCGGTGCTTTTCCAGCGGTGAATCGCGTTCTCCTTCCGCGCCTTCTCCCTCAACTTGCTCTCATTCTCCCTCCACCTCTGTGCAACTCGATTCTCCGTTACAGCCTGTTGCATTACTTGCTGTACAAGATCCTCTTTGCTCCTTCGTGGCCGCTTCCTCAATCGCCTGAGCCTCTCAGCTGTTGATAAGAGCGATGGCGAAGGGGTGAAGGACGACCCTTCTAAAATAAAAAGATACATTTCACAGTGGTTCCCTTGTAAAGAGCAGACATGCCTATCATTCCCCCGCATTCCCCGTTTGCCTGTCCCGCAGACAGCACAGATACAGCAACGGAGCCCCTGCCATGGTGAGTGGACTCCAGAGGCAAGGGAAATGATTTTTTCCCTGCCCTGAAAAGCTGTGGCGGGGGAGGGGATGGGGAGTGCCGGTACGTTGCAGGAGCCACAGTGTGAGCAGCAGGCAGGGGGAAGGATTTCTTCCCTGCCCTGAAAAGCTGTGGCGGGAGTGGGGGTGTGTGTGGAGTGCCGGGAAGTGGCAGGAGCCCTACTCTGAACACTGTTCCAACATTCTCCGTAGGTGTTTGTCCTGGAAGATATCTCGTTGCTTCGAGTCACTGAGGAGCAAAGGGAAGGGATTTTATTAAGATGCGGCTTCCGCCCAGGGCCATATGCAGCGTGCCTATGTGCAGCAATGCTCCCCCCACCCATTGTAGCACAGTGGCAGGGACTAGTGACCGTGACCGGGACGGGGACCACGCTGGCTCTCCCGGGAAACCTGCGCAGGTGCATTGCAAGTGCTCTTATTGAGACCTTTGAAGAGATTACTGATGATGACTACCGCGAGGTGATAGACTACATCAATGCTCTATTCCACATGTAGGCAAGCATGCAAGCATCCCCTTCCACCCCAAGCTGCCTGCCTTCCCCATAGAAAAGCAGCTTTACCGCCGCAATGCACTGCTGAGCTGGCCCCTGCAACCGCCGGACGCTGTGGTTGGCCACCCTCCTCCTGGCTTTAGAGGAGAGCTCCTGGCTGCATGCCCCCCTGCCCTCCTCCTGGCTTGAACAGAGCACCAGGTGGAATGCCCCCCTCATCCCTTTCCACCCCAAGCTGCCAGCCTTCCCCATAGAAAAGCAGCTTTACCTCCGCAATCCGCTGCTGAGCTGGCCCCTGCAACCGCCGGACGCTGTGGCTGGCTGCCCTCCTGGGTTGAGAAGAGCTCCTGGCTGCATGCGTCCAGGGACTCCTCCGTGCCCTGGATCGCTGCTGCCTCGTCCTCATCCTCCTCCTCTTCTTCATCCTCCTGCTCTTCGTCCTCCTCCTCACCCCCCCCCCCTTCACTGGTGGGCTGGGAAGTGTCCGTGGTGGTCGATGGAGTGACCGTGGGATCACCACCAAGTATCGCGTGCAGCTCCTTATAAAATCTGCAAGTCACCGGGGCTGCCCCTGAGCGGCCGTTTGCCTTGCGGGCTTTGCGATACGCATTCCTAAGCTCCTTTACCTTAACACGGCACTGCAGAGTGTCCCGCTCATGGCCTCTTTCTGCCAAGGCCCGTGATATCTGCCCATAGGTGTCAAAATTCCTGCGGCTAGACCGCAGCTGAGACTGAACAGCCTCTTCCCCCCAGCAGCTGATGAGGTCCAGCACCTCACTATTGCTCCATGCTGGGGATCGCCTATTGCGAGGAGGCATGGCACGTGGAGTCATGATGATCAATCAGAATGATCACCTGCAAGGATTCCCTGAGACCACACCACGCAATCAATCTTATCAATGAGAATGATCACTTGCAAGGGTTCCCTGAGAGCACGCCACGCTTGGCTGGAGCAAACAGGAAGGGGATTTTCAAATTTCCCTGGAACTTTAAAGGGCGGGTCTGACGTGTGGTCACCTGAGGACAGGACAAAAGAGTTTGCAAGTGATGACCAGAGTGGCTCGAACGGGAATTATGGGACAGGCTGGAGGCCAATTAATACGCAGTGGGTGTCCACATTCTTCCTGTAGCGCTACAGCAGGTGCGCTACAGCCCTTATTCCCCATGAGGAGGTGGATTTATAATAGCGCTATAACTCCGCGGTTATAGCGCTATTAGTGCCTTGCCAGTGTGGACGGAGAGTAGGTTATAGCGCTCGTAGGGGCTTTATAGCGCTATAAAGTGCCAGTGTAACCATGGCCTTAGACAAGCTCTGAAAATGTACTTCTGTGGAATCCAAAACAAAGGGAACAGAGGCTAATTGGCTTAAATGACTTAGGGGCATCTCCAGAAATCACTCAAAGCACGGTATTGTTAATACCCGTTCACACTGGAGATAATACAGAGCACTGAATAGGCTATAGCTGTTAATCCTCTGGGAAGGGAGGGTTACCAGGACTGGTATAACTGTGGTCTTATAGCGCTCTACGTGCCTCGCCAGTGTGGACGGGTAGTGAGTTATAGCGCTCCTGGAGGCTTTATAGCGCTATAAAGTGCCAGTGTAATCAAGCCCTACAGTTTTGGGATATTAGATCCAAGATTGCTGTTAGATGTTAAGGTAACATGGGTTGCAGTACCCTTTTTCATCTGCATTTGGCAAGGCAAATGCAACCACTTTTTTGGGAGTGGACTTTGCTACTGATATTGGTGTCTTTGAGCTTGTATGTAGGGAAGTTTTATACTGATATAAGGTGTGAATTCAAACTGTTATACTAGTATAACTCCTCATGTGGGGACACATTGCAGTATAGAAGTGCCCTTTTCCCAGTTAGCTTTTGTCACTGTGGAAGGTAGTTTACCTCGAACTGCTAACTTGGGTTGAACCTGCAAAGCTGCCTTATCTGCACTAGGATTTTATTTCAGTTAATTAACTAGAGTTTGCTAACAGAAATTAAGAATGAATCTTTTTTTTTTTTTAAAGAGACAATGCCTGGGCGATTTGGTACCCGAAGACCTCAGGTTACTTCTGTCCATGTGCTCTATTACCTCACTTGTTCTCAAACTAAAGTTTTTCTCAGTTGTAAATCAGTGGAGACTGCTGGCAGCATATTCTTCATGAAAAATCCCTTGGTTCTGAACCTTGCTTTGTTTTCCCCTTTCCAGTCTTCAAGAAGCCCAGACCTTGTAAAACTTCTAGGCATTGGTCTGCTGGGCAGGTAATTAATGAGAGAAATGTGACTTCCTGTCTGGTTTGATGATGTGAATTACACAAGTTGACTGTTTTTACATATTTAAAAAACTCCTTTTTGTGGATGTAGTAAGTGCCCAAAGAAATGGGCAGTAGATGTGCTTAACCAGAAAAATATGCTCTTCTGGAGATTCAGGGCTTGGTTACACTGGCACTTTATAGCGCTATAAAGCCCCCACGAGCGCTATAACCTCCTCCCTGTCCACACCGGCAAGGCACGTAGAGCGCTATAACTGCTGAGTTATAGTCTCCTACGTATTTTTGCTACATATCTGTTCTTTCAGTGTTATCTGTATGATCATCAGCATTATCAATAGATGAAGCAGTATACATTGAAAATGAGATGAGAACATGCTAAAACTAATTTTACTCCCAAACTAGAAAAGGAAGGGAAAATTAGACTGACTTAACATTCTTGACCCAGGCAAATTAATTCAAGAGAAACAATAGTTTGTTGAAGAAAAGTGCAGTTCAGTGACTATAGTTTGTGCCATGGGCTGCATACAGCTTGATCTCATTCTTGGATAACAGCCTTGTGGGTACAGCTTCAAAATTAATTCTTAAGTTTTTAATATTTAAATCTAACCATAACATTATTGAAGCTTTATAACTTTGTAAAGTCTTCAGGACAGGAACTCTCTTTGCTGTGTTTGTACAGTAATTCTTTAGCACAGTTCAATACTGGTCCATGATTTGGAATCCTAGGTACTACCAAATACAAATAACTAAAATGTTGTAGGAGTTAGGGGGCATTTTAGTGTGTTGCAAACTGAGCAAGCAACACGAATGTACGGGCCGGCCATTAACTGCGAGATCTTTACCATCATTCATCACTTTCTTTGGCTGGAATACTTACAGAATGTGTGTTTACATAAAGCGTTAAAGGCAAACATACCAAAGAATGCCATTCAGCAAGCATTGTTAATAGGTTCAGAACTGTGAGACTATACACCCATGTGACTTTTGACTCAACTCTGGCATTTCGCCTCTGGGCTTGTTGTTGCTAGGAAAGAGTGTGTTTTAGCACATGAATTAGCATGTTGGGTCATATGTTAAAACACTTATTCCTAGTGAGTGCAAGGTCTGAATTCCCCATTTATATTTTATTTCTAATTTTAGTGTGGTTATGTGGTTAAAAATTCTAACAAGATATGTGACATGTTGGCATTGTTCTTGTTGATTAGTCTCTTGTTGCAGCTGGCATGCATCAGTAGAACAAAGCAGTTTTTAGTTTGTGTTTGGGCCATAGCATATTTAATTGTTTTACTCAGCAGTTTTTTTGATCCAAGAACCTATTGTATACTTAACAGTCCAGTTGTCCTGCTCCAAGTCTTGAGCTCTTAACTCTCAGCAGTATGATACTATAGTTACTACACAGCACCAATGCCCGTGCCCCACTCCCCATGGCAGTGACACTCGGAATCTGGCTCAAGTGTCTGGACCTCACAGTACAAGACTAGTACAAGTACAAGCAGTGTAGACATTCTTGCTTGGGCTGGAATCTGGTTCTGAAATCCACCAAGAGGGTGAGGTTCTTGGAGCCTGGGCTCCAGGCCAAGTGAGAGTTCTACTCTATTTTTAGCCTTGTAGCTGAATCCATGTCAGCTGGTCTGGGCTCTGGTACTTGCTTCCTGGGATTTCTTTCTGTTGTATAGATGTAGCTTTTGACGATTTTCAAAACAGCAGTCCAATAAGAAAAATCTGTTCTTTAAAACCAAGTATTCTATACTTAAAATATGCAGATTTCCATTATAGGGACATAATAGAAAACAAGTGCAGTGAAAATTAGGGTTTTGATGTTCGCAGAAGCACTGGACTTGACTAAATGTACGACATAGGAATACTGTTATCTCAACTATACTTTCCTCTGATTTCAAAAATTTCCTGAAAATCTGTTTTGAAAAGAATGAATTCCTTTTGGTACTTACTTGAAGAATAACAGCCTTGGTTTAATGCTGGACTAACTAATATAAGACTTGGTGAATTGGTATTTAATACTTACTTCTATATCTGTATTCTTATGTGAAAGTTTACACAGAGCTATACGTATATAATAAGGGACAAGGAATGAATCATTCATGGCCTGAAGTATTTAGGTGTGATCCTGTAAGTTAATGGAAGCAGAGGTCTCTCAGCACATTAGAAAATTAAGTCTATTAAAGAATGCCAAGACTGTAGCTTCAGTGAGGCAAAGGTATGGTTTTTACAATGTTAGCTAAATTGTAAAATGCTAGCGAAGACAACGTATAAAATAGTTTTACCTTGATGAAACTAGTAGAAGTGAAAACTGGTGGTTGGAGTGTGTGTGTTGGGGGCAAGGGTTCATCTCATCCAGCTACATCAAAGTAAAACTACCTGGTATCTTGTCTCTACTAGTATTTTGCTATAAATTAACTTTTAAAAAGCCCCTTATTTCCCAATGTAAACAATCTCTGAGGAGGGAACACTTGTGAAAGTTAATGTAGACTGTCTCTCAAACACTTATTTCTGGCTGCTTTAACTTGGGAATCCATTAACTAGGCAGTTATGCCTGACCTTGTTTCCTTGTGTGGGCCAAACAGATTCTACATATTTTAATAAGATTTAAAGTTAACTATTGATTTATATTTTATATTCAGCTTGTTTTGTATGTATTAGGTTATTTCTATGTGTAGTATTGTCTACACGCTTACATAAACTAAAATGATACAGCATAACAAAACGCTAATGAACTTGCCATTAGTATGTTGTGTTGAAGCACGTAATGAGTCTTATGAAATGCTCTGGTGGGCTGTACGTTAGGCATCTCTGAAACCTAGACATAGTAAAACTGTTACAGTAGAACCTCTGCATTACAAAAACCTTGGGAATGGAGGTTATTCATAACTCTGAACAAAACATTGTGGTGGTTCTTTCAAAAGTTCACAGCTGAACACTGAAATAATGCAGCTTTGAAACTTTACTATGTAGAAGAAGAATGCTGCTTTTAACCATCTTAATTTAAATGAAATAATCGCAGAAACGCTTTCCTTACCTCATCAAATCTTTTTTTGTAAACTTTTATTTTTTAGTTTAACACAGCACAGTACTGTAGTTGCTTTTTTTGTGTCTGCTGCTGTCTGATTGCATATTTCTTGCTCCAAATGAAGTGTGCGACTGGTTAGTTCATAACTCTCTGGTATTTGTAACTGAGGTTCTACTGTATGTATTTTTCAAAGTGTCTGTTACAATATGTCAGTATGGCACTACAGCTGGCATACATATAATATCCTAACTTGTTCACTCTGCTCATGGATTATTTTACCTTTTGGATGCTAGTAAGGCTGCATGCCTTTATGAAAGTGCTAACAGATACAAAATACCAGTACGCTTAGCAGCATATGCTGCTATGTTCATAACCACATAATACTTTGCTCTCTACATCAAACTAGATTTTGAATAGCTGATGTCTTTGTCCAGATATTCAAAGTCCTCCATGGTAATGGCCCTAGCTGTCTCAGACCTGGTTTCCATCCATAGCCAGGGCCATGTATATCAGTTGTTTTACTGGAACAGCAAAGCCCAAGTGTGAGAGACTGCATGTTTTTTCACAGTAGTTGCATTAGAAAATTTGCTTCCAAAAGGGCTAATGCCCACTGGTGTCACTATTTTCAGAAGAAGCAGCAAAATAAATTTAATCAATTTAACTTAACCTAATAAATATCTCGGGTACTTGAGCACACACTATCTCCATGAACTAAGTGACCCATTTTTTCTAGATCATTGGTCCCCAAACTATCGGGCATGACTCCCCAGGAGGTGCAGGGGAGCGTGGTGGGACCCTGACTCCAGCCCCTTTCCTCTGCCCAGCTCCCAGAGGGGTGTGGGCAGATTACGTTATGGGTGAGGAGGGAGTGCAACATAAAAATTTTGGGGACCCCTGTTCTAGAGGCTGGGTAGGAAGAAGGCCTCAACTATTGCAGAAAGCTTTCGTTCCCCGCAGTGGTGGGGATAATACAAATATTTAGGTAAAGTTATCTTTCCGCTAAGAATATCTTCTATGCTTGATAGAGAACAAGAAAGGGAACTGTAGGTGTAACTGTCCGTGTGACCTTACACTAATGGTTTGCACACCTGTTTCAAATTTATGATCAATTTTGAGTCAGATGCATTACTTAAAAGAATAACTTCCTCTTTCTGTACTTTGTTATATAAAAGGAGCTTTTGACATGATCTTGGGATTTGAAAGCAACTTTTGTAACTACAATACTCAACTCTTAATTTAGAATTGAAAGTAAGGGGAAGGGAAACCAAGCTCTGCAGTGGTTAAAATATTTTTTTTAATAGAATAAAATGTGGATGACTCAATGTTTGCACAGTTTTCCTGATTGATTAAATGTGTGGACACTCGTATTCTGGAATAAGAATATTCTGGAATATTTGGGGAGAATCCAAAGATAAAATGCTTTGACCAAGATATATTTGATCAGGATTTTCAGTCTGAAGTCAATGGGTCTTGAGTGTTTGAAAATACCGCAGTTAGGTGCCATGTGATTTAAGACTAATTTTATACTCCCGTATTTGAGAATTTTTTAGCTTGTGATTAAAAAGTTTATTAACTTTGTTCATGAATTGAAAGTTTACGCTCTTTATTGTAAAGAAAATGAATATTTGTGGCACCTTAGACTAACCAATTTATTTCAGCGTAAGCTTAATTGTGAACATTCTTTATTGTGAACACTGAAACAATTTAAATAACTGTAGCATAAAATCTTGAATGCATATTATTTTAGTTCCCTGTGGTGCAAACACTTTATTCACATGAATAGTTCTGTTGACTTCAATGAGACTAGTGCACTTAGTTGCATATCCAGTTTCAAGTGTAGGTTCAAGTCTTAATTTTCAATGTTTTTGTGTTTTGCCACCCTTATTAAAAAGCCTTTAACTTTTTAATCTAAAGTTGCAATAGCACAAGTGAAACTCATTTTGTAAAGCCTCAACCAGATATAAATAAATGATTAAAATATTAGTGATTTAGGTCTTGCATCACTGCACCCTGGAATTGCAATGCTTTTAGTGTAAAGTGCTTGATTGCAAAATTTCATGACCATTCAATGATCATCTTGGCTTGCTATCCCACGAATTTTCTTTTGGATTACATACTTAAGTCATGAGGTAAAACTATTTTGACTGGGCTGAAGAGCCTTAACAAACGTGCCTTAACAAACGTGCCTTAGCCTTAACAAACGTGCCTTAAAGTGTTAAATCTTCAGCGTTGAAATGCTCTAGGATTCTTTCCTAATCATTTATGGGAGAATTTGTTTGTCTGTCTTTCAGGACAGCTTCTGCAAAGAGCATTGGAGGACTTTTGGCCATTCAGTGTGGGGGGCAGGGGTTGTTTTTGTCTGTGGCTTCACTGTAAAGTGGATGGATTCCAGCCCTCGTTAAACTGGAGCTGGGCTCTAATGTATACCCTCAGCATAAAGCAACTCTGAACCTGGGCAGAGGCTAACCCAAAGCCTGAGCAAACTTCAGTGAAGACATTACCCTCAAAGCTGATGTTGCTCTTCCACTATCCCTCCCAGGAAGTGATAGTCGTTTTTGTCACCTTCCTCCTGAGCTGTTAGAGGCCTGGAACTGTTCCCTTCCAGCCCCTTTGATTCCACTTAAAAATAACTCCATCAGTATTGACCATCAGATATTAAGGGGCTTCCAGCCCCTATCTTTGTATACCATATTCTTTTTGATCAACTTATAGGAGTATCCTTTAGCCTTGCTTACATCCATTTTTGATCTACCATTTAGTCTTACTTTACGTTACTAGAACAGCTGTCCATTTCCTCTGGATCCTGCTCTTACAGATAGGGTGAAATGTTCTTTGTTCTAACCTACATATGTAACAGTCTGTAACCTGTCTGGTTAATTGATTGGGCTTGCGAGGTCATAATGTCTTGATATTTATTTGTCTAATGTGATAACTCTTTATTCTGCATCTGATCAATCCCAAAATGTCATGGAATGTTCTAGGCATTAGTACATAGAACCCTATTGATTCCTGGGGAAATCAAAACGCCAAAAGAGGGAAAGTAGGGGACATGAGCACCTTTTCTCTGTTTAGTAAAGCCACAGCTTCAAGCTCCTCTGCAATTTTCTATAGATCAAAACTGGTCGATGGAACTCCTTAATGCCTTCCACTATGTCATCTCTGCCCATTCTCCCAAGAGCTGAATATATTGTCATCTTGAATGACTCTTCTCCTAGACAGAAGACACTCTGTGTGTGTGTGTGTGTGTGAGATCTTTGTATGGGAGTACATAATCCTTAGTGGGGCAGGAGATTTGGGCACCTTGGTATGGGGAAGGGGCAGTGGTGCTGCACACCCAACTGTTGGCATGGGTATGAGAATGGGAGGGACCTTGATTGAGAGGGGAGTTGGGCACACCTGTGGTGAGGGGAGAATGGGGGACCCTAGCATGTGGTGGCAGGGAGAATGGGGGACACATAGCCTCCAGGCATGAGGGAGAGAACATAGAGTTGCAAGGACTCCTGCAGTAGAGGGAGATGGCAGGGTGACACTTCACGGAAGATGAAGGGATGCAAGGAGCCTTGGTGTGTACAGTAAAGAAGTTAAGTGTTAGACTTCTCCCCAGTAGGTATTATTTCATAAAAGCAGGAAATAAGCCAGCTCTACATTAGGAAGTGGAGACTAGTCAGTGAAGTGTTTGTGTGGTACATGTAACCTTTTTTTAAAGGCGAGTCTTGGCCTCTTTATAGAATCTTCTCCAATTAAGCTTTCTAATGTTGCTTTAACATAAACCATGCTAGAACATAATTTGTTTCAGATGAAGGTTAAAATGAAAACTGAATTGTTCAAGTTCTTGATACAATAAGGATCTCTGAACTATAGATAGGTACTCATGTTCCACCCCACCTCAATAGTCTAAGCACGTAATACATTTTATTCCTGTAATACTCCATAGTGGTGGTAGAAGTATAAATGTGTGGATAAAAGACCAGTCATAGGTCAGCTAGGTGTCCACTGTGCAATCCTAAACAAAAGTTTGCTTTGGTGGTATTTACATACAGAACTTTTTGTTTCAGTGCGAGGATGTCGTCCTGGCAAGATTGTACAGATGACAGAAGCAGAAGTTCGGGGCTTGTGCATAAAATCACGAGAAATCTTTCTTAGCCAGCCTATTCTCCTGGAACTGGAGGCACCCCTGAAAATTTGTGGTATGTAGATTAGTGTGTATCTTGTCTTGCTAATGTATACTTCAAAATTGGCATTTTATTGGGGAAAGTGGAACATAATGAATTGAAGATGATTTGTGATGGTTTTACATCTAACAGCATGTCTGCACTATGAAATTAGGTCAATTTTATATAAATGTATCTTTAGTAAGCGATGATATACTGTTGATTATATATGTCCCCACAAAGCGCATTAGGTTGGTGGAGTGCATCGTCAGTACTGTGGCTAGCATCCACTGACGGAGTAGTGCACTGTGGGTAGCTATCCCACAGTCCCTGCTGCCCACTGGAATTCTGGGTTAAGCTCCACTCTTGATGAGGCAAAAACATTGTCGCAAGTGATTTTGGGTATATGTCGTCAGTCTTCCCTCTCTCCGTCCTTGAAAGCAATGGCAAACAATTGTTTTGTGCCATTTTTCCTGGGTTATCGGAGCAGGCGCCATAGCACGGCAAGCATGGAGCCCTCTCAGCTGCACACTGCTTTTGTGAGCATTGTAAACACCTTGCGCATTATCCTGCAGTGTGTGCAGAGCCTGGCTAGGAGCCGCCAGCACAAGAAAGATTGTGAGGAGGACATGGACGCTGATGTTCCTGAAAGCACGGGATATGGCAATTGGGATATTATAATGGCATTGGAGCATGTTGATACACTGGAATTCTGGGCCTGGCAAACAGGCACAGACTGGTGGGACTGTATAGTGTTGTAGGCATGGGATGATTCCCAGTGGCTGCAAAGCTTTTGCATGCATATGGCCATTTTCATGGAACTTTGAGTTGCTTTCCCTGTCCCTGAAGCGCAAGAATACCAAGATGAGACCTGCCTTGACAATTGAGAAGCAAGTGGTGATATCCCTGTGGAAACTTTCAACAGCTGCCTGCTGCTGTGTGCAGATGGTAGCAGATGGCTTTGCCGCAAATGGGTTCCCTAACTCTGGTGGGGCAATAGATGGAATGCATATCCCTACCTTGGCACCAAACCACTTTGGCAACCAGTACATAAACAGCAAGGGGTACTTCTCAATGGTATTGCAAGCACTGGTGGATGACAAGGACCATTTCACGGACATCATGTGAGATGATCAGGAAAGGTGCAGGACACTCACATCATTTGGCACTCCGGACTGTTCAGAAAGCTTCAAGAAGGGACTTTCTTCCTAGAGCAGAAAATTACCGTTGTGGATGTTGAAATGCCATTCGTTATCGTGGGGGACCCAGCCTACCCTTTGCTCCCATGGCTCATGAAACCATACACAGGGAGCCTGGACAGCAATAAGTAACAGCTCAACTATAGGCTGAGCAAGAGCAGAAAGGTGGTAGAATGTGGCTTATACAGGCTAAACTGATAAATTGTTCACCCTCTATAACACTGATAGAGATGCACAGCTGTTTGCCCACCAGGTATTAATACATACTCTGGGTTAATTAATAAGTAAAAAGTGATTTTTATTAAACAAACTCCACTTTTTATAAGTGGTTCCAAATAATAACAAACAGAACAAAGTGAATTACCAAGCAAAATAAAATAAAGCATGCATCCCTAACTTGTGGTATATGATCACAGGCATTTTTCCAATTATCAGTATCCTAATATTAATGGCAAACTTCTCTTAAATGGTGTTTTTCAAAGCGTTGCCTATTATTCATTATCTTAAAACTGAAGCTTAATCTAGTTTTGCCTCCGTACTTCACTTGGTATGAGCAATAAACTGAATAAAAAGCCAAAGTGAAACTAATGAAATGATGTAAGGGGATATTTTAAATCCAAACTGATTTTAATTGAAACGGAAAACTCATACTAGGCAAAGCTGCAGCCATGCTCCTTTAAGCTAAATTTTGGATCTGACTTGTCTGAGGGTTTTCTGTGTAGAAAATGATGAGGCAACAAATCTGAAGCTAAATTTAAGTAGTGATAACTTGCAGGAGAACATGATATATACATTAGGATGTTTTTGATGTTTAGGGAGCTTGAGTCCTATGTGTGGTGACTAAGAGAAGCTCTCACAGGTAGAAATTTACTTTTAAACTAATCTTAAAATTAAAATAATGTGCAGCTACACTAATCTAGTCTTAAAATAAATAAAATAATGTGCAGCCTACTAATTAATTTTACCTCAAGCCAAATCGAAGGAGCTACTATGGCATGAGATTTTGTATTGTCAAATCAGATTAAAATATAGAACTAAATTAACTCATACGTTTGGGATTTATGTGGGTTACAAAAGCCAATACCTTTCATATAACAAACTTTCATTTTATGCCAATTTTCTCATTAAAAACAATTTAGTCCTTGTTCTTGCAAGCTTCAGATCTGACTTGCAGTTTAGCTCAAAATTTGTATCTATCAGGCATCTTGAACAGATTATTAAATGTCTCTCTAAATGTGCAGTCATGGCCTACTTACAAAATGTCTTCTACAAAATATTGTCCAGCTATCCTCTTTCAACATTTGGTTGTGGGTCTAATTCTAAACAAAATGGAATGAAACTTTACCCAAATATTTCATTGATATATCCATGTAATAGGCTTAGTTGGTGGCTGACAGGGAGGTTCCATATACTTACTTTATACTGTTAAATTAGGCTTATTGGAAGTACGGCTAGAACATGTATATACATTCAGTTAACACCACTCTGCCCTAAATACGGGTCTTAAGTAGACCTCTCTGCTCCAGTTTGTTTGTAGGCCACTAGGCCATATTGTCAGTTTACCATTGTAATCTTTGCAGCATCTGTGATCTTTGTCAGATACTAATTCTAGTTCAATATGCTTCCGGGTATTTGTCTACAAAGTACCACGGTGTAAAGGAGAACTTAAACAAACTCACTTCCTCTAGTCTTCTGTGACCATTGTCTTGTATATAAGGTGAAAGATTAATTGCATAAATATGTACTGTAGGAATTTTGCTTACTTGGGCTTAGCCATCTTTCCCTTTAGAGGAATTAGTAACTTCACTTGATACAAAATCAAATAATTCAGTTTGTCTAGTATTATGACAGGTTCAGGATAACAAGTGTCCTCAAACACCAAACTGGCTTTTGGGCCCCTTTTATAGAAGCTACTTAACTTTCTCTGGAGTAAGCAGGAGAACTGTTTAACCTAGTGAATTGTGTACAGCAGTAGATTAACTCCATACGCTAGTTGTTTTTAACCAGTGGCCCCCAGACTCCTTGGGGTCCAAAGGCATCCACACCTCTATTTGAATTTTTTAAGGGTCTGCAAATGTAAAAAGGTTGAAAACCACTGACATACGCCAAGCTAATAAGCTTGTATTCTGTTAATTTTTTTAATGGACCAGGGACATGGCATGAAATAAATGACTCTCTTGTAATGGTTTTTGAACACTTTTTAAGAGAAATAGCCAAACTGGATCCCATTTGAGGTCCATCAACTGATGAGTCACATCTTAGGCACATTTAACATACGCGAATTCAGCTTTGCGCGGTCGTCAAAAACAGGAAAAAAAAGAAAAGAAAAAGAATTTAAAAACTGCATCTGTAGTGCGTGTGATTCCGCCTGCCATTCAACTCAATGAGAGTTTCGCTTTATGCGCTAACCACGGAATGGAACCCCTGCATAAGATGAGACTTGCCTGTATCCTCTCTGACAATGACCAGTACCAGATACTTCAGAGATCTTTGTGAAAGGCAGATATGGGATATTCTGCATTAGGTCTCATCCTGATCTGTTGTTGTTAGAGATTATGCTTCAGGGTTTAAGCCAAAGTTTAATCTCCCTTTAAAGAAACATTATACTTCTGGGACGATGTTCCATATTTTATAGATATAGATGATATAGATATAGATATATTGCACATTGATATATACACATATGGATACACACGTGTGTGTGTGTATCCATATGTGTATATATCCATGTGCAAGGTTCTGGGCTAGGGGTGCAGGCTTCAGAGTGGAGCCAGAAATGAGGGGTGCAGGAAGGAGCTCTGGGTTGGGGCAGGCAGTTGGGATATAGGAGGGGGTGTGGGTTCTGGGGGAGAATTTGGGTGTGGGAGGGGGCTCACGGCTGGGCCAGGGCATTGGGGTGCAGGCTCTGGGGTGGGTCTAGGGGATGAGGAGTGTGGAGTGCAGGCTGCCCTAGGTTGTGTTAGGCAGAGAGGCCTCCCCACAGCTATCCTTGCTGCAGCAGCCCAGGGATGCAGGGAAAGGTGCCTCTCCTCACTGCATGCCTGCACAGTCCTTGATAAGCTGGCGCATCGCCATGCAGCTTAGCGGGAACTTAGTTCTGTGATAATCTTGATGTCCCATCATAATGTCCCAGACCTATCTGGTCATTTTGTGGATCACTCAATAAAATATTGTATTATCTACCTCTTGTATTATCCACCTTCTCTGTGGCAACTAGTGTTCTGCTGCATGAAAAAAGAAGATTCTAAAGAGATGGAGGTGGTTCTAAAGTCCTGTTAGCTTCTTTACATTTTGAACTTGAAATAGAGAAACCAAAAAGACATGGACTTAAGTGTGTAGAGTATGGAGAGGAGCTTGGGCTCGCTTATTCAAAAAACCTCCAGAAACTGAAACTGGGTTATAATTAGCAAGAAGCATCTTTGCTTGACCACTATAGGTACTTCACCATTTTGACAGCAGTCAAACTAGATCCGAAGTGTTCCACAATCAGTCAAAACCTAAATAGATCAAGTTATATAAACTTATGTTTTTTAAATCTATAAGTAGTTTGCTTATGTGATAAATGTTGCAAATAGCAAGGGTACATAGCTATTTTAACAGTAGGTCTTAAAGGACTTTACAATGGGAGTATCATATCCCCATTTTACAGATGGGAAAACTGAGGCATAGCAAGGTAAAGTGACTTGCCCAAGGTTACCCAGTGGCAGAGCCAGGAATAGAACTCTGGTCCAGTGATCTGTCTTGTAAGCTCCACTGCCCTTGTGTACACAAGTAATTTTAAAGAATTCTTTAGTGTTTAGGTTTCTATTCTTCCATCACACCCACCTACACAGTTGTAGTTAGCCAGCCTCTGTGTGATGTGATATTCTGTGCATTCTAGTTACTTATAGAACTCTTCCACCATGCAGCCAGCCTGAATCCGGCTGAATAATTTCAGAATAATACTTACTGTAGCAGTTTTTTAATGAACTGCTTGTGATAGCTTTTGTATAGGATATGATTTTCAAGAGTTCTGTACTTTGTGGTATCACAAATTGCGCATGCACAAAAAAAGTCTCATGAAAGAAGGCACTTAGCCAAGCTACCTTGAGCAGTAACATTGTATAGTGGCTGTAATATTGGCGGTCTGGTCAGCAGATATGTATTAGTTTCATCAAGCCAGCTTTCTTCTGAATTTAAGTTTAAATTTGTACAAATAAACTGGAATTTCCCATCTTTTCTGGAGACTACTTAGGTAAATTGAAAGGAAGATTCTGTACCCTTCATAATGTTTCCAGAACTGACACTTCAATTCTCTGCAAATCTTATGAGCAATTTCCGTAGATTTTTGGCTTTTTCTTCTTTCTCAACCGACCATCTGAAAGATCTTGCCAGAATATCAGTCCATCAACTGCCTCTCAATTCTTAACTGCCCCTCAAAAACAGGATTGGCTAACCTGTGGCTCTGAAGCCACATGTGGCTCTTCGGAAGTTAATATGCGGCTCCTTGTATAAGCACTGACTCCGGGGCTGAAGCTACTGGTGCCAACTTTCTAATGTGCCGGGAGGTGCTTACTGCTCAACCCATGGTTCTGCCACAGGTCCTGCCCCCACTCCACATCTTCCTGCACCCTCCCCTGACCTTACATTGTCCTCCGACAGGAAACAGCTGATTTGGAGGGAGGGAGAGGTGCTGATCAGTGGGGCTGCCAGTGGGTGGGAGGCACTGTGAGTGGGGTGGGGGAGCTACTGGAGGAGGGGGGCTGCTGACATTTTAATGTGGCTCTTTGGCAGTGTACATTGGTAAATTCTGTCTCAGGCTCAGGCTGGCTCCCCTGCTCTCAAATGAGTACTAATTCAATGTCTTGGTTTCAGTGAGGTATTTATAATATTTTACTAATCTTTATTTCTTTAAATTTATCATATTCAGGTGACATTCATGGGCAATACACAGATTTACTTCGATTGTTTGAGTATGGAGGATTCCCACCAGAAGCCAATTATCTTTTCCTGGGAGATTACGTAGACAGAGGCAAGCAGTCTCTGGAAACCATCTGCTTATTACTGGCATACAAAATCAAGTATCCAGAAAATTTTTTTCTCCTAAGAGGAAACCATGAGTGTGCAAGCATTAATCGTATCTATGGATTCTATGATGAATGTAAGCAAAATTTTCTAGTTCTCAAAAGTTGCTTCTGTGTAACAATGTGTTGTAGGAGTAGAAAGTAGATTATTTTTAACCAAATGATGACTGTTCATTGCAAGAATTTATCAAAGCAATCTGTAGGAAAAGCTTTCTATAAATATTTTGCAATACATCTTATGTCTCTAATGCTTGGTTTTACATATGTGTTTTTACTTGAAGTAAACTCATGGTGAAATGCCTTAATAGGTGATCATCTTCACAAGTTTTATGAAACTTACTTTCAGACTTTACCTGCATCTTTGGGCAGGGTATAATGCACATTGTAGGTTGGCTATCTAATTCCTTTCCTAATACAATAAATACTCTGTTCTTCCAGGCAAACGGCGATTTAATATTAAACTTTGGAAGACATTCACAGACTGCTTTAACTGTCTGCCTATTGCAGCCATTGTGGATGAGAAGATCTTCTGCTGTCATGGAGGTAAGATAATTTCTTTAATCTGACAGTGAATTTAGTTACGTTTTTCTTATCCATTGCATAATTAGTGTCAATCTCTGGCCCAGTATCAGACTAAAACTCTGTTCCATGTTGCATACTATAGCAATTGCATTATCATTGAGAGTAACTTCAATAGCACCATTAAGATAACTGTGGCTTATTCCTGTTCATCTTATCATCCTCACTCTGTTCTCCCTTATTGTGCTCAGGAACAGGATCTTTGCTTTTATCTTGCAATATGCCTAGCTCATTGTGCTACATAACATAAAGTACAAAACCAAAAATTGCCCTTTTCTCCTTTAGAATCAGACTGAAATTTAATACAAGGTTATCTTTAAAGAATTGACTTGCATGCACGTGATTTTCCCCCTCTCCTCCCCAAGAATTGCATAATAAATTGTCCAATTACGGGATAAACAACTTGTATGCCTCTGTATTTGACAAGTTCATGAAGGTTTTTCTGCTCTTGTGTCCAGTCATTTGGACTAGTGTGTTTTCCTCACCTATGTGAACTTTCAGTGGCTTACCAGGGTTTCTCCCTATCCATTCCCTTCACAGCTAGTTTCTTTGCTTTCTTCACTTCTTCTCACTGGAGTGTAGGCAGAATGCAACGTATTTGCCTCCTTGTTGGCTGATCAACCAGCCAAGTGGGAACAGTCACGCCTGTAGTGTTTTGTACCCAAACTGCTCCAGCTATGAGCTTCATGGTGCTGCAGTTATGATGCCTCCTCTATCTCCCTCAAGACTGACTGGAGCAGGCCTGGGCTCTAAACTTCCTTCTGCTTTCTTGGTATGAACAGGAGGGCTTCTTACAGCAAGGCAGTGGTAACAAAGTAGGAGGCATTGGCTCTGTTTTTGCCTCAAGATTCAAAGGGTGAATGCAGCCCCTGTTTTGCCCAACAGTTGGAGGCTGCCTAAATTGGAGCTCAGACTTCCATTTTCCCAATCCAGTGTGGGGCAGACAGCATGCCTTTTGCAAGAGCTGCTGAGCAGTAGTCCAGTCCTGTTTCTTAAGCACTTCCCCTCCTCCTTGGGTGAGTAGCATCTCAAAAAAACCCATCCTTCTCCTCCCGCCTGTGAAAGAGATGCATGTGTACCTTGAGGGATCCGGTATGCATAATTTCAGTGCTAAGGTGTGTAGGTTGTCAGTAGCAGTGCACAGAGGTCCTCTTGTGATGCTGATTGTTAGCAATGAGGTGAGATGTGTGCAGTCTGTATGGGTAATGAAGGATTTATAAAATGTAATGAGCTGTTTGTTTCTATAGTGTGGGTTCACTGTTTGGGTGTAGAACAGGTATAGGTAGCTCCTGTTCAGTACCGCTCGCCTGAAAACAAGTTTTGCCTTAACAAAGGTAAGGTGTTACTCTGTCCTGTAGATGTCATGTGTCTATTCTGTGTGTGATAAGGACTATCTGCAAAAGCAGAATTTGAGTATGTGTTCCTTTATCAACCACGGGTGTTCAGCTTCTGTCAGCCCAAAGTGGAATCTTCTAAAGCCGGGCATAACTTTCAGTTTTTAAACCCTTATCCTTTTTAGCTCATGAGGAGTCCATCGATTTAGTAGTAGTAGTGGCTGAGTCTTGCTAGGGTAAGATAACTCAACAGCTTTATATGCTGAAGTACTGGGCTCTCTCTCCCGACTGGGGAAGCCCTAGCGCACTGCTACTTAGCATTGGTCCAGGTTGTTAAATGAGTAAAAGCAGATTTTACTACCTATAATACAGATTTTTTGCAGTGAAATATTCAAGTTTTCCCAGAATTTTATTTTGATCTGAGAATTACTAGCTTTTTAAAAAGCTACTCTCTAGAATTATCTAACTTTTCATAAGTGTGTATGCCAACAGTGAATCCAAAGGAAAGAGTAGAAGCAAATCTGTAGAGCAGAGGTGGGCAAACTTTTGGGCCGAAGGGCCACATTGGGGTTGCAAAATTGTATGGGCTGGGTAGAGGAGGTTTAAATTTAAGCAAAAGCTTAAGAGCTTGAAGTCCCGTCTCCCCTTCTCCACCCCTCCCCACCCTCTGCCCCATCCAACCACCTCCTGTCCCCTGACTGCCCCCCAGGACTTCCTACCCCTTATTCAACCCCCACCCCCTGACCATGCCACTCAGAGCGGCAGGAGCTCGCAGTCACATGGCCTGGTTGAAGCCAGCCATGCCACCCAGAGTGCTGGCGGCACAATGAGCTGAGACTGCAGGGGAGGGTCCAGGAGCTGGCTAGCTTCCCCAGCTGGGAGTTCAGCAGGATGGTCCCGCGGGCCGTAGCTTACCCACCTCTGCTGTAGAGGGAGTGGGCATCTGGGCAGAGTGATAAATTTGGAAGCTGGTCTTTGAACAACAGAAGGAAAATCATTGGTTCAGATTGTTGAATGTGTTGTCAAAGAACTTTGATTTACAGGTATGGAATCTCTTCCAAATAGTTTAGGTATAATACTTAAGTTTCTTAAAACAGCATATAATTGAAGGGTGAACTAGAATTTATAAGATTGGCATGATTTGGGAAATATTTCTGCACAATAGTAGTTAAACTCAGTGATGGGCAGTAACCAGTGAGATGATGGTAAGGGTACGTGGCTTGTGCAGACCCTGTTACTGTTGACTTTAGACTTAAAAAAGAACAAACTTAAGAGCTTGAAGTTCTGCATGTATTGTACTTGGGAACAGAGGCTCATGAGAGAATCCTGGAAGGTGATTATTTCTGCAAAACAAATGCAAGGTATTAACATGCTTTCCTTATAAACATAAACATAATTGGGGATTTTAAAGACTTTTTAAAGAGAAAATAGATGCAAGAAGACCTCAAATTCTGTGTACTGTTAAAGGGTGTTCTGAGAAACTTGACTAATCCAATAGCTTTAAAAACAAGTGCCCCTTTAAGACTTGTAATGCTTCCAGATAAAAGTAAAATTATTAGCATTACATATCTGCAAATCAGCTTTAATAAAGCTTAGTAAAACGCCGTGACTACTCCAAAATAAATAGCAGCTCAGGGTGGCACTTAGGGCAAGGTTTACCATTCAAATGTACTTTCTTCTTCTTCTTCTCCCCATCCCCTCCAAACTGCTTTTCAGGTCCCCGAAGTTATGGATTGTCAGCACTTACTCATGATGTCTGAGTCTGTGTGTACTGTACTGGTAATAACACAAACCTGCTAGAGCTCGGAGCCAGCTTATAGGAGTAAGGTAGGTGCCTTTTTTTACTATATTGCGTATTTTTGCATAGTTTATTTTTAAAACATTGCCCTCTGGGATATACAATAAAAACTTTGCAAAACCGCATGACATAGTAAACAAAAGGCACCTCTCTTATCCAGTTAGGCAGCGTGCTGAAATCCTGATTTCACATTCTTGTTCCTTTCCTGCTTAAACTTCTGCAGTACTCTTCTCTTGCTCCCCCACCCCACTCAGATTATATAAACCAAATCTCCCCTCTGCTACAGTCTCTCCAATATGTTGCTGTTGAAATTTTCTTCTATCACTGACTCAGATGTTCCCCTCTTTGAATCCCTTCACTGGCTTTTTGACTGCACATCAAATTCAAGTGTTTCATCCTTGCCTTTAGGACCTTCCACAGCTCTGTACTCACTCCATTTTACCGTGTCTTTTTGCTTAAATTTAGCTTACCTCTTAACCATCAGCAGTTTCTTCCTTTCACTCTTTTCTTTGGGTCCTCTGCAATGCTGCTCCTTGCTTTCTTCTTCTCCTCATGAGTGAAAGGGCTTTGCTGCTTCAGAGCCTTCCTTAAAGTCACCCTTTCAGTGATAACTGCTGTTAACCTTCTGCAATGCTAATTTCATATTGTCATCCCGTCTATTGTCAGAGTAGTTTGTCTGCCTGAATTAGATTTTAACCTCTTGGGGGAGGAGGCAAGATCTTTTGTCTTAAAAGTGGTGTTTTAATGGTGGGAATTCTGTGATTGATGTGACACTGCTAGCATAGTGTTGGGGCTTCCTGTGAGAGGAAGCATCAATACGCAAATGGCAAAAGATGACCTGAGAATACATGAGGAGAGCCATGGGTAAATTCCTGACTTGCAGAGTACCCCTTTTGCTCTCTTTTTACTGTGTCATCCTATATAGGATGCACTTTTTCCTAGAGTAAAAATGAGACTGCCAGCGGGGCTTCCTCAGTGCTCCTCTGACTGTTTAAGATGGTCTTCCCTTTTTGATTCACCAGTGCTTGGATTTGATGTGGACAATAAGGCCTCTTAACTTTCGTGTTTTGATCTTGTTTTGGCTTAAACTAAACATGCACCTGTATAATCCTTTTTAGTGCATTTAAATTTATAAAAACACTTGTCTGTATCTTGTTATCAGCAAATGGCTGCACTGGAGGACCAGGCTTTTAACTGTTGCCATGTCACAAGTTGCAGTCTGAAAATGACACTATTGGATAAGGATGGTAAACTCTTAATGCACGAAGTATTGAGATGCACAGGTAATCATTGAAGTGGGGGTAGTTTGACAGTAGTTTTTCTAATTTATATTAAATCCAGGTGGTCTCTGGATCTTAACCGTGACCACTCTCAACTCTGTTGCTCACAACAAGAGGAGGTGGGATAAAAGGTAATCTCAGCTTCTTTCAAAAATTAATCTTTATTTGCAGATGTTCAGTTTGTATTTCAGCATTTAAAACCATCCTTATGCTGTGATACACTGCCATCTTGCACAGTCTTCAGCCTTTCGTGCACTGGACTTAAAACACTCTGCTGATCTAGGTAGCGCTCTTTGTTTTAAAGACAGTTTCTATTTGTTGATTGTGTTTTGGGTAGCTTTGGATGCCTTTTTCCTAGGAGTCCACATTGATTAACCATTGCACATGACCCTGCCTTGTATCATATTGCACAATAATTTTGTTGGATAAGATCTGAGACAAATCCAGAAGAGATTTTAAATTGATGTAACTTGCATGTCCCTGACTGACAGGAAGGTGTCAATTAAAGCTGACTAGGGCCTACTTTTTTCATAACTACTTCCTTCTTGATGTGTAGGTAACAGAAATGTAAACTTGTTTGGACCCAATTTCAAAGGTATAATTTGTGCCAATTTATATGTACCTCTTTCTTTATATTAAGCCAAAGAACCAGTTTTTCTTAACGACTAAAGATAAAACTGTCTTATTAAATGCTTGGAATATTGAACAAAAATCAGTCTTAAAATAGGTTGAAAATTAGTATTCATAATAGTAGGCTCTTACTGACCGAAAGGGGTGTTCTTGAATAATACAGCTGCCGCCATCTGTCAACTCTGAAACTTTGAGTGAAATCAAAATTTAAGTGACTCTTATCGTGAAAGATTCTTCCTGCCTTGTGACCTCTTTAGAACATTGGACTGAGCAAAATAGACTTAATGTTAAGCCTATGTAAGGGAAAGTAGTTTTATCATAACTTAGAGTTCCTAGGTTCTGTTCTCAGCTTTGTGACACTTTATGTGGTTTTGGACAAATCGCTTAACTTCTCTAGGTGAAACAATCCTTTGAGGGCTTTTCAAGATCCTTTCATCCATCTTAAGCCTTGCTGTGGGGCTGCATTAAAGAATAGAGCTGCCTTGTAGGCGTTATTCTAAATCCATGCATGCCAAGGAGAATGCTTCCATGTCTGCACTGCTTAGGCTAGTGTGGAGAGGGACAGTAGGAATCATAAACTGTGGCTGTAGCGACACTGAGGGCTTTGTACACACTGCCACTTATGTATGAGTTGCATCACTCAGGGGTATGAATAAGGAACCCCCTGAGTGGTGTAAATATGATCGATTTGATTTTAAATTAAATTGATTTAAATTGCTAGTCAGGAATACTCTATTTAAAAATGGCTTTCTACATAAAAGTGCATTTTTGTTTGTTGTGAAGAGTATGTATTAAGGTTATAACAACTCAGGGTATAAGTTTTTTTCATTTTTAGAAGGTACACGCTATACATTTTAAGTGATTTATTTTGAAAACTTTTCAGATTAGTTTTACAGCTATATCAGAAAACTAACGATTGGTTATTTCATTTACCAAAGACGATTGAAGCAGATATTTATGAAATCAATGGGAGAGGAACTATTTCCAATTCAACAGGCTAATAATTAATATTTGGAGGATTTTCTTGCCATCCTGTTTTAGGAGAACATCACCAGACAGACATTTTAAATGTTTATTTTACTAAAACAAAGTTATGTATTCTGGATTTTTTTCTTCAACAGCAAACTTGTAATATTTTAACAAAACAAGCATATGAATTTTAGAATTTAAACATTCAAGTTTTTAAAATCAGATTTGTTTTTATAAACATTGTTTTCTAAAATATTTAAAAAAACCCACAAAAATGAAATCTACTATGTCAACATGAGAAACTTAATATTGGCATCTGCAGCTAACTTGGTCGTCTTCTCATTTTCCTGCTTGTTCATAATCTGGAAAAGAAAAACAAGCTTTCCTGCTTTTTCAGGTCCCCAACAATTTCTCAGTTTGGAATGATTTAGTCCAAAGGAAGAAAATAATTGTTTCTACGCTGGCAGAAGAAGCTACTTCTATTAAAAGTGAGATTCACTTCTAAAGTCACTGAATCCAAGTGCTTAAGTGACTTCCACCAAGTTCACTGGTGCGACTTGCTTTAAAACATAGTCAGCAAACCTATTTCTTGAATGGTTCTTATTCCCAAACTGTGTTTCTTTTATGGCCTGCTACCATTATAGGTTTTCCCTTCTAGTGAGAGGATGGTATGGTAGATCTCAAATCAGTGAAGGCTACACTCAAAAAGACCTCAAGACTTCTGGAATATGCTACTCAGACAGATTCACTTTTGCTTCTACTGCCTGTCCCTCCCTTCTCACATTTATCTCCAGACTTCTCCTTGTCCAGATCTGTTCCATCCCAACAATCTTCTATTCATTTAAGTTTTTGAAACTTTACACTTTTAGAGAGAGGTAAGGGATTGAGTCTGTGTACACCAATTTGTAGAGGGACAATAGGGTTGAGGCCTGTTATTTCTCACCTCTGTATATTTATTTAAAAACATTTTTGCTGTTAACAAGCATGCTATCTCTGGAGACACAAATCCACAGTTTGAGAATGACAAAACTAAGCATCTCTGATAGGATTTTCTAGATTGAGCATTGAGTCCCATGGGTAAATAGAGTAACCTAAATCTATACAGAAGCCTGTGGAACCCCATTAAATTGCGTCCCTAATCCATGAACTATTGGAACTCATTTACGAAACTTTTCTTAAACATTACATGAATATATTGTCTCATACTATAGAAATAGAATTTATAATCCCTGTTCCATGATGAAATATCTTTCAGCTATAACGTATCTTGAGAGAGGTGTTTTTCCTCAAAAAGCATTTTATAAAAAGAATCTGATTTTAAATTTTTAAAAAAATCATTGATTTTTTTAAAAAAATCATTGCTTTTTATCCACCCTGTGGGTAAATTATACTGGCCTAAGCACTGGTATGGACAGCGCTATGTTGGCAGGAGATGCTTTCCTGCTGACATAGTTATTGCCTCTCTCAGAAATGGTTTTATTATGCACGAGCGTTCTCCTGTTGGCATAGCGCATCTTCACAAGGCACACTATAGCAGTGCTGCTGTAGCCTTTCTAGTGCAGACTAGCCTTCATATTCTGTACAAGTGGTGTGCTGCAGCTTTGCATCCTGACTATAGTATGGCATATGCTGTTTAAGAGAGATTTCCCAATGAACTTTGCTTCACCTGCATAAAACCCAATTACTTGTGCTTTATGCAGATGAAATAAAGTTCACTTGCCTAAGTTTACCTGTTTGTGAATAGGCATGAGTCTGACTTACTCTGCAGTTGCAGTTCTAAGTTCCTTGAATGAGAGGGTGGCATACAAATAAACAAATACTACAGTATAACCTCAGAGTTACAAACTGACCAGTCAACCACACATCTCATTTGAACCACAAGTACAGCAATCAGGCAGCCGAGACAGGGGAAGAAGCAAGTAAAACAGTACTGTTAAATGTAAACTATTAAAGTTTAAGAAAAGATTAGACAAGGTAAAGAAATGTTTCTGTGCTTGTTTCATTTAAATTAAGATGGTTTAAAAGTAGAATTTTTCTTCGGCATATTAACGTTCCAAAGCTCTGTTAAATCAATGTTCAGTTGTAAACTTTTAGAAGAACAATTAAAGTTTTGTTCAGACTTACAAACATTTCAGGTTTACGAACAACCTCCGTGCCTGGGATGTTTGTAACTGACGTTCTACTGTAGTGAGCCCATTAAGTGCTGTTACAGTCTTAATGCACAGACCAATTGTCTTTTTAAGTGGTGTTTAGAAACCTGCTGACTTTTTCACTTTATATTCCAAGGAAAGTGATGCATGCTGTATCACCTTGAGCCTCCAGTTATGCATTTCCTGGTACCCTTTTAAAAGTAAGAATACAGGAAGCTTAGTTCATTTTATATATTTACAGGACTGTCACCAGATCTCCAGTCAATGGAGCAGATTCGGAGAATTATGAGACCCACAGATGTTCCTGACACGGGTAAGCCATACAGAATTTATTGTACATATATTTTTTCGAGATGCCAAAGCAAGCATAACAGTGGCATTAGAATAGCTGAGCCAGTTTCTATTTATGCAGTTCAGAACCTTTAAACAGTCTAATTGTGCTTTAATTGTAATCTTCAGTACCCTATTCCTACCTTAGATCCCAAGACTTTCCTGGTGCATACTATGAATTTCATTGTGCTTTTTGGTAATTAATAGAGTATTTGTTTTGACAGAGCACCTGAGTATTTATTTTGTACTCTGTCTGCTTCTTGGCAGAATTATGAAGTTTATATTCCTTGTCTAAGAGAATGGACTGTAGTGAATTATCCCAAATAAATAAAACAAGGCTTTCTAGAAAATCAATAGAATATCAAAGTGAAATCAGAAAAACTAAACCAAAAATACAGGGTCTGTCTCCGTAGCCTTGGTTAAATAGGCCCCGAATATTTAGTTATTCAAAATCTGTCGAAGAACATAACCCGCATTTCTAGAGTTCTCTTGGTTTCTGATCATAGCATCAGAATTTAAATTAATCTGGGGTTAGTAGCAACTGTGCAGGCTTGTCTTTTGTTATAACATCAACTGCTACATTTCTGTGGCCAAATGTTGAACTTGTTTGTATTAATATTCTAGCCCTAAAGTTCTCTTTCCCACTATCATATTAATACTTGCATAAATACATTTCATGGGGGGACCAAATTGATCTGTCCCTTTTAGCACTACAGTAGCCACTTCTACATCATTTTTACTGAAAACTACCCCCTTCCTCAGAACTGTAGGAAATGGAATTACTATTTTGTTCCCTAGTATTAAAACAGATCCTCAGCCCTGCATAGGTGGTGTCTAATAATGCACGGGCTTGCTTTGAGTGGTTGGTTTGAAGTCAATTTGCATGTTAAGACTATTGTGAGGCCTCCTTTTTCTTTTTCTATCAGTACACTATCTCTTTAAGTCCAAGATTTTATTATAAAACTCCTTCAAATATCAGTCTGTATTTTATTGTATCAATTTAAGAATAGGTACTATCTTCTCCATCACCATGACCAAATAGGGTGCAAGTTAATACCTATTTAATTCACATCCAGATGCAGCATCAGGCAAGTAGTGAAGAACTTCTGCAACATAAGTGTAAATTACAACACTAATTCATACCTAAAATGTTTCCTTACATTTTATTCTTTAACTGGATTTTTTTTTAAAAAAAAAAAAACATGAAAAAGGAAGAAAATTAAACTTTAATATTTGGCTTCCATCAGAAAGTGGCTTAAACGGAGGGCTTTTTAACCATATCCAGCGTCACTGCTAGAGCCAATCTATCTTAAGGCTGCCTGTGGAATTATTTTGATTCTAGTTCACAAGGACACTTTCTTCTGAAAATCTTGTACCTGCTCTTGTTGCAGATGACCCCCAAAACAACTAACTGGAAGACTAAAAAATACTTTTCTGTTCAGTTTATTTGGTGCGTTTGACAGCACTTGTTCAGTTTCACTGTTCTATTGCTGGTGCATGCCCTTGCCAATCTATAAGACAGTGTTGATCAGCAATGGTAAAATCAAAGCTGAAACTGAGGAGGTTGAAGAAAATGTGTGCATGTATAGAGAGAAAAAGGAGGGATGGTCTTCTAAGCATCAACAGGGAAAATCCACTTAAATTCCCCCCTCCCCTCCAAAAAAAAAAAAAAAATTCAAGATATCTCTGAAAAGTGTGGTAGATTGTTAATAACTTCTTTAAATCATGACAGTCAGTTTCTCCAATCTAATTCAGCCACAAATTATTGGGCTTGATGCAGGAATCATTGGGAAAGATTCTGTAGTCTATTGGTAGGATGTTAGACTAGATCTTTATAGTCCCTTCTAGCATTAAAATTTATCTTTAGAAAAACCTATGAAATTGAATTCAAACATCTCATTTTTAAAAAATTAAGTTGAATATTCCTTTAAGTTGGCAATATTGTGTGGCTCCGGATGTTGTCTTTTTTTTTTTTCCCTGAGGTCTACCTCTATACTCTTGTCTTCAGTAATTTTAAATAGTATTCTCACCTTCATCCACTTGATGTGATAAAACTGAAGTGGTTGGTGTAGTCTGACAATGAATTGAATGTTTGGTAATCAGAATGGTCATCGGAAAATTGCCACTGTGCTTTCCTATTCCAATGTCTTCAGAATTACTCTTGTTGATTTTATTAATGGGTATACTAAGGTTCAATCTATATGCAGTTTTCGTGGTGTTGGGAGATGATGTTAAAATATCATTAAACATACTGTGTGGTAATACGACTTAGTCTTAATTGTGTTGATGAAACCAAAATACATTGTGGAGTTTTGTTATAGCACTGTAATGGTCATGGGCCAGATTCATCTAACATGACACTTGTGTGAGTCATAAAGGAAAGGTCAAATGATCCCCTTCATCAGGGGACAAGTTCAGTCCAAAAAGTGAGAGCTCAAGTAGTTTCTCTCAGCATGTTCCTATAGAAGTGTTGGTGAACCATCAGGGAGGGCAGTGATGACACCTTCTCTCCCCCCACTCCTCCCAAGGTATGTCCAAATCTAGAATTGAGGAGCTCTTTAGTCTCTTGGAGCTTCTCATTACTGCTTACCAAATCCCTTCAGCTGCAAAAGGTCACGGCCTGGCCTCATTCCACACTCTTGCTGGTTTGGGTGATAGTGTTCGTGAAGCTGTTGAGACAGGGTTGATTTGTGTGTGTAACTCTGTCAAAGAAATGTACTTGGCAAGCATGACTGCTGTACTACAGTATTGTGGAGAGCCATCTGAGACTAGTTCAGAGACTGAATATCGATCTGTGGACCGGTCAGAGTTGGTTGCTGCTTAGCAATATGCATGTATAGCAATACTCAAGAATTGTTCAGATAATCACAGTAAATAAGCTATATAATAAAATATTAGCACATCTAAATGTTTTTCAACCTTATGCCAGGTTTTTGGGTGGACCATCAATTCAGTAATTGAAATCACCAAGTAGAAATCCTTGATTTTTATTTAAATCCATTTTAATGAAATATCTTATTTTGTATTTATTTTCTAAAGTAAAAGATGCAGTCTCATTGATGTAACCATTAAAATGTTTGTTTACAGCCAAATAAAGCCTTTGTTCTATATTTGGTTGCATCTTTTTGATGTGTAGGAGGGTACAGTAGAAATACATAAATTTATTTAAGCAATTATAGCATAGTATTTTCAGATTCTTAATTGTGCATTTTAGTATGTTAAAAATGTATTGCTTGTTTACAAGATAGTTTTGCTCATGATTTGTGTCAAGCTGTTTAAACACTCAGTATACATTAACTTCTCATCAACTTATTTCACATCTACAGCTAAAAGATTTATTAAACAGATTAACTGTAGTCATTGAATCAAGCTGATTATTTTAGCTCAAACTGGATACATTTTTAAATATGCCTAAGTGAAACTGACTGGAACGTAAGTTCCCATTTGCCTATATCTCTTGAAAAAGAGAGTTTCCTAAGTTACTTAGATTGACCTCTTGTGCCATAGTAATAAAGCTTAACCTCAAAAATTTTATATAATACATTTTTTTTACGCTATATCTGTCTTGATATAGAAAAGCAGCCTTTAACTCACTTTCCGATAGGGGCTCATAGATTCAGCATATCTATTTTTTATGTAAATGTGGTGAGAGATCAGAATAGGTTTAGGCCTTAACATATTGTGTTAAATTCAAATTTCACTTTAAACAGGTTTATTTTTAAAAAGAGAGACTTACTATAATCAATTTTTTTCAAAGAAACATCTTTTTTTTATCCACCGTTTTGAGAGCTTTTCATCATATTTGTATAAGTAATCACTGACTACTGATGATCCCCACAATTATAGGGTTTTTTTAAAAAAGGGAATTTAGGACGCTTTCTATACTGTCTTTCAAAGGCTTGCTCTGTGACTTGCTGTGGTCGGATCCAGACAAAGATGTGCAGGGATGGGGCGAAAATGATCGTGGGGTCTCGTTCACTTTTGGTGCTGATGTGGTCAGTAAATTTCTGAACCGTCATGATCTGGATTTGATCTGTCGAGCTCATCAGGTACAAATTCTACTATCTTTGTTAATTTAACTCTCCATTTCTAGTCTGTCTTTGAGATATTAGGGATTGAAAGAATTATCTTCATTTATGGTTTATAACAATCTGTAACCCACTAACCCCCTTTTTTGGTTGTATGACTGCAGAGGTGTTAACAGGCCACTTTGCCTTGAGTAGTTCTTTTAGAATATGTGCTAACTACTTATGCTAAACTATCTGTTGCACCTTGCATTTTGCTGGAATGCTGGGAGTACCTTTCTTAGATCCAAAGAAGAGCTCTGTGGCCCAAAAGCCTCTTTCACCAACAGAAGTTGGTCCAATAAAATATATTACCTCCCCTTCCTTGTGTCTTTAAAAACGTCCTTCTAGGCATTATTGTTGCAAAATAACTTCACAATTTTATGTCTAGACTCTCTCTTTGTAAATTGTAGGCAAACAATCATGTTAATGTAATCGTTACCCAGACAATGATGATTAGCTGCCCATGGAAGCTATTTTATTTTAGACATACATTACTTTGTCTTCTATTGCCCCATGCTTTGTATGTGGTGATAGGATGCAGCATGGAAGAGATCTGCCTTACCTAGGAAAAGGTCATTCTTGCACTATAATTTGAGCTGAATTACTGCTTTCTGTTTAGTAAAGAGAATCCTCAATATCTCTGGCAGATGCTAATTCTTCTAAGTACAGTAGAATCATTTTCATGAAAAAGTTTTTAGAACATGGTAATTGTAACATGTTACAGGGGTTTGTATGAATGGGACCAGAGTACAATAAGAGAATATGGGATGCAGTAGTAGAGTGGTACCTTTTTAAAATATTTTCTAAAACATTTGTTGGAGTTATACAACTTCTCTTTTTTGTACTCCGTATAAGGTTTCCAAACATTTATTAATTGAGAGCATGGTCACCAAACTTCAAGTCTGAAAATCTTAATCAAATTTATCAGCATGTTAACTATCATTGTTTTTAAGCTATTTGATTTCAGATACTTACTTTTTTTCTGATTTGGCACCACAGCCGAGTGTGCTGTGTATTCACTCCTCAATCATTAAATGTTCCTTTCACTGCCTACTTGTTTCCTCCATAACATAAGCAAATGGTGCCTGCCTGAGAACTCAAGTTTAGGTGGTAGAATAAATCTAATTCCTGCAGCGTTTATTGTCTCAATAGATATCTGTATTGACTTCAACTGTTCTGTGTTTTGTTTTTTCCCCCCTATCATTGACAGGTGGTTGAAGATGGATATGAATTCTTTGCTAAACGACAGTTGGTCACCCTTTTTTCAGCTCCAAATTACTGTGGAGAGTTTGATAATGCTGGAGGCATGATGAGTGTGGATGAAACTTTGATGTGTTCCTTTCAGGTATACTGTGCTGCTAAATTAAAATTTAGTCAGTGGTGTTTTTTTTAGTGGATAGGTTTATAGAAACTATAAATTGGCACTCAACATGTACCACTAAGGGAAAATAAGCTGCAGAAGATCATGCTACTCAGCAGACTGGCATCAAACTAACTTTGCCACAGGGAGCTCTTTAAGAGACCTGGAATTCCTGTAAACAAACTTGCCATGTTTCATAGTTGCCATACGCTAGATTCTTGTCTGTCTGCATTCTCAATGCACGTTTAGAACTGGATTTTAATCTTCCGAGTCCAATGCCGAGCAGCAGAACAAATCCTTATTCAGAGATAATGGCATCCTGTATTGTGACTCCTCTCCTCAACTAGTGTTTCCTTCTGCTTCAGACGAGTCACATACTAGCAGCTGCTGTTTTTTACCCAGCTAGAATGGACACAATCAAAAGCAGTTGGAAATGAAGTTAGTCTATAGAGTAATATGTGGAGACATGAATGGTATAAGGAAATAAACAAGGTGGTGAGGTTTATATTCTGTGTTTGCTCCTCAAAAGTAACAGTCAAAAATTTGAATCGTCCCATTGATTAATATATGGAACGTATTTTCAGTGTTCATGGACTTATTAAAAATGTTTCCTTTTTTCAAAGATATTGAAACCATCTGAAAAGAAAGCCAAGTACCAGTATGGTGGATTGAATTCTGGACGTCCAGTCACTCCACCTCGTACAGCTAATCCACCGAAGAAGAGGTGAAGAAAGGAACAATGTCAAAACACCATCAGATCTATCAAGGACAAAACTCCATATTACAGTATATAATAAGTGTGCACTGTAAAACCATCCAGCCATTTGACACCCTTTATGATGTCACACATTTAACTTAAAGAGACGGGTAAAGGATCTTTACTAATTTTTTCTAGTAGAAAGATGTGCAACACTGTATTGTAACAAGTATAGCTCCAAGTTCTAATATCCAACGTACAGTAAAATGCAGATTTAAAAAAATATCTATTGAATTACATATTCACTTATCATGGTTTTTAAAGTTGACCAACATCCCAGTTAAAACTTGATGTAATAGTTAAACCAGATGAGAGCATGATGTTCCATTTGTGTAATGTGGTCTTATTGTTGCTTGATTGCTTTTACTTTGGTTATTTTGTAGCTAGAATGATGCAAATATGGTATATAGTCATGTTCCCTGGCTTTTTTTTAAACGAAATACGGAAGGGGCTTTTTAGGACAGCCACTGATTTTTTTTTCTTTTCTTTCCCCATTCTTTGTAATCTTGCTATTTAAATGTGTGCCCTGTTGTAACAAAAAGGTGATAGGATGGTAGAGAATAATAAAAGGCAAACTGTCTAAACTAGTGACCCAATAAAGCAGCCTGACTGCACACCCTGACAGTCTGCATTGTTTGAAGGACAGAAAACTGTCTTGCTTTTTAACTTAAATTGCCACAGAATGGATTTGCGCACTACACTGTTTTAAATTATTGACATTACACTGTGCAGTGGCACTTCACTTAGGACTAAAATTGCCTATTAGTTGGTAATGTGATTATGTGGTACCTTGGCTTTAGGTTTTATTAGCACAAAACACCTTTGGCATGCTTAGCTTCCCAGTAACATACTATCTGCATCAAAATGCATCTTGCGTAGCTCCACAAAACATGAAGATTCTTATTTGATAAGCCTTGGAAACTGAGGATTTTTCATAAGAGGCTGTATTTAAATAGGTGTTAACCTACTGTTCACTGATCAACTGACTAGTGATGGTTGAACTGTCTAATATTGCCATGTGAATGTTCCATGATTGTAAGGCTTATGTCACTAAAGATTATATCCTGGATTTTCAAGATCAAAGTTCATATATTGTATAGACTTTTTTGCTTTGTAGTGTACTATAGTAGCAATAATTTCTGTACATGATCAAGAGTTATGCGGTATTTCTTTTCTTGTTCTCTCCTTTCTTAAAGTTCATATTGACAAATGGCAAGGTGTAGGGAAGTTATAAAGTTAGTAGTAGGGTAAAAATTGTAAGACACAGATTTGATGTTAAGATTTAATACTATTGGATATGATTATAAAAGTGTGTTTTTTTTGTTTTGTTTGTTTTTTTTTGAACATGGCAAACTTGCTAAGATTCCTTGGGGGAAGACTTCAGATTTATACCATTCTAAATGTGCAACAGTAGATGTAAAACTCTTGACTTTAATATTGTCTTTGAAAATGTTAAATTGAGGATTCTGGCAACTTGCGGTTTATGAACTGGCACAGTATATAATGCAAGAGATTGATTTCTGACACAGTGAAAAAGTTCTTTAAAATGGATTTAAGTCTCTCTTTTCTAATTCCATTTTGTTTTAAATGCATATTTTAAATGTAGTTTTTCATTTAGTAAAAGTTGTCTAATTGATTTTTGAAGTCCGTCTGGTTATTTTAAAACTTTTTTCAGTTGCTACTCAGCAATTGATTTTGTTAATGCTTATCTTTCTATCCTTGAGGCAGACTGGATCAGCTGCTGTTTGGACAGCGGCTTAGTCTTTTTTGAGACAAGCACTGATGTTCATTACTTGGTTCGTAATGTTATAGTATTGTAACATCAGGATGGCCATACGATACTTTTCTGAGTTGATCAGTGATGACTGTATCCATATCAGTTCAGGTTCAGAAAGGCTGGATTTCTGTCCAAGCACTGGTCTCCAAAGTTCCCAATCTCCCCGCCCCCCCCCCCCCTCCTCTCTCTCTCTCACACACAAAAGGGGAAAATCACAATATCAAGTAGTGAGATTCATTCTTTCAGAGTCTAAGCAAAATTTAGGAAAAAAAATTGTATTTTAAAAACCAGTGTCTAGAGTTGTTGTATAGCAGGGATCAGCAACCTTGGCACGCGGTACCACAGGGTAAGCACCCTTAGCAGGCCCTGCCAGTTTGTTTACTTGCCGGTTCGCAGTCCTGATCCAATGGGGGCTGCGGAGAGCAGCATGGTGTTGGCCGCCGCTTCCTGCAGCCCCTGTGGACCAGGACTGCGAACCTCAGCCAGTGGGAATGTGATCAGCAAACCAGCAAGTAAACAAACCGGAGGGGCCCACTAAGGGTCCTTACCCTGTGGTGCCATGTGCCAAGGTTGCTGATCCCTGGTATAGCACATGTATTTCAAATGTTTCCTCAAGGAGATCTTCTTCAGAAGAGAATTCAAGTGTCTTCAAAGAGTGTTTGTCTTAGGGTTTTTTTAAAAAAAATTCTTATTTCCTTTTATAATAGAAACTGAGGTAATGTTTTTCCTGGAGAACTATCATCATACACGGGTGATACCATACAAATGATATCTGACTGAAAAGAAGTGATTTTTAGACTAGGTAGGGGGATGGACTGAACATCCGTAACTAAAATGCCAGAACAAATTGTCTGTTAGACTGAATATCCCTGCCCGTCCAGTGCTGACAGCATCTAAAACATTCAGCAAAACAAGGAAAGACCAGTATTGACATTCTTGATACTTTGAGAGCAAACATAAACTTTAAAAAAAGTTAAAACTAATGCCTGTATTTATCAAAAAATTAATATCTTAGTGCATTCCATAATGATGCAATCACATGATGAGAGATGCTGAATACTACTTGTCATCAGTCTTTTTTTATCTTGCTGTAAATGAGAGGTGATGTGTAAGAAATGAAATTTATCATAGATGTCGCCCCTCTTATGCAAAAAGTAATAGCGAAAATAGAACACTGCATTGAAGGGCAAAACTAACTGAAGCAAAAGAGCTTTCAGATTTAGTCCATCCATCAATGACTTTCATAATTTCACTTGCTTAGAAATGGTCCAGTGGTTTACACGTGTGGAGAATGAGCGGGATCCCAATTTCTTGGAAGATCTGAAGCTTATTTGGTACCATAAAAGCAATGTCCTGGCTCATGGTGAGATTTGAGGAAATTAAAGTTTCTGGGGTCCACAGCAGGGGACTTCTAAACATTGCTGTAATGTACATTTGAGTTAACCTACTAAATATTGAAGAATTTGGGGAGTTTATTGTGGTTGAGACCATAGCTCACGTTCTGTATCTGTCTATATATTTTTAGATCTCAAACCACTTTACAAAAGAATGGACATAATCTCAATTTTACAGCTGAGTGGATAGAGGCACAGAATTCTCAAATTTAAAAAAAGGGGGAGAAGTGGAAAGACTTATTTCTCAATGACATTTAAGTCACTGAAGCAGTGTCTCCACTACAGAAATTTGGCATGTTACCAGGGTGGTTATAGCACACTTCTAATGTATATTTTGTCCACACAAGTGCTCCTAATGCTAGAATAAACTTAATTAGTCTTGCTTCAAGCAAGGCTACACCACAATGCCATTGTCAGTCTCCACTAGTGCAATGTTGGTATGGACAGATTGCTGGTGTAATTGGCTAATAAAGTGTCATGCAGTGCTTAGGTGGCCAGTCTGGTCTACTTTCCGCATTTCACTTTCCAGACATGAAGTTGGTAGCTGCCACCAACTATACAAAAAAAATTCACTGTGGACCAAAGCTGTGTAAAGCTTATGCTGGAAAACTGCAGTGATTAATTTGATTCAGATCACCCACGTGTCTCCAAAGAGGTGCGCTCAAGCATTCTTCCAGTTGGCCAAAGGCAGACATGTGGACACTGGTAGCTGAAAAGAGGTGATTTTAGGGTCAACTGAATTCTGCTTTGCAGTATTTTAGTGCAGTGGCATTCAGCTAAAGGGCCAATCATACATTTCGGGGGATAGTTTTTGGCCTGTTCTTAATTTGTCCCATTCAGGTAATACAGAAGAAGAAGAAACCATCCCCACATCTCCCTCTGGGGATTCCATCAATGTGAATGAGGCCTTGGTAGCATACTCAGCATCTTTTATCTTTCTCCCCAGTCTTTGGTGCAGGGATGATGTTGGGAGCAGGAAAGGTGAGTGGCTAATGTGTGCTACACCAGCTGTGGACAGCCAGAGGGTATGGTTCTTGGTAACCATTTCCAGCTGAGCAGAGAATCAGCCAGTCATAACTTTTTTTGCCTACAGTTTTTTGTTCCTCTTGAGTGCAGGGAGGAGGGGAAGCTGCCCATTGCTAGGGGATGCCCTGAACTTGGGCAGAGCCACTCAAGCATCTGTCCTTCTTTCCTGGGGTTCTTACAGCTTTGCCGGTGATGGAGCAGCCAGAGCCGCCACCTCCTTCTCTCCCCAGCAAAGCAGCTGGGGAGCTGCTGATCAACTGCGGCAAGCAAGAGCTAGCAGCTTCTCTCCTCCTGGCTTGCATCTGATATTGCAGAGGAAGCAGTAAGGGGCTATGTCCTCTCTGCCTTGTGGTCAGAGGGCTGATTGACACAGGCAATGTCCCCAGTGTCTTGTGATCAGAGGGCTGATCGACCCTTCAGCTGAATTACTGGGTGCAATTTCAGGAGCATATTTTTCAATTCATAATCATTATAAATTTTTTTAAGTTACCCTCAAGGGCCACAAGTTTGTAAACTGCTGCTTTAACGCATTGGTTTTCTAACTGTTCCAAAGAGAATGTGCTAGAAGCTTGCAGAGCGCAGGCTCATCCTATAGTGCTAGCTTTCCTTGTTTCTAGCTGTTGAATTGGATAAAACAGCTAGAAATATTTCTTCCATATAAACAACTTGCGTAGGTGGCACAAATATTAGCAATTGTATATGAAGCAAGATGGTTCACAGGTTAATCTAATGATACAGCCTACGTTAGAAAAGATTTTAGATTTTCCGTGTGTGTGTGTATAGGCACCTCTTGGAGTTTCAAGCAGTAAAGCAAGAAGGTAGAGATGGGTCTTGTATAGAAAGCCCTGGGACAATAAACTAGTCAGATTTACGGTGGAACATTCACCCCTTTTGCAAAGAGCTGGCCCAAGTTTTCAGGACTTGCATTTCTATCTAGCCCAGGGGTGGGCAAACTACGGCCCATGAGCCTGTCCTGCCCAGCTCCTGAGCTCCCAGCTGGGGAGGCTCCCCCGCCTTCCACAGTGCTCTGGGGGGCAGGGCTGTGCTCCTGTGGAAGAGCGGAGCAGCATGTCTGGTTCCACGTGGATCACCAGACATGCTGCTCTGAGCAGCACGGTGGGGTGGGGGTTGGATCAGGGGCAGGGAGTCTTGGAGGGGGGGGGGGGCGCAGACAGGCAGGGGGTGGTTGGATGGGGTGGAGGTTCTGGGGAGGGTGGTCAGGGGGTGGGGGCAATTGGATAAGGGGCAGGGAGTCCCAGGGGTCTGTCAGGAGGGTTGTGGGAGGGAGTAGATAGGGGTCGGGGCAGTCAGGGGACAGGGAGATGGAGGGGTTGGATGGGGGGGGCACCTGGAGGGGCAGTTAGGGTGGGGGAGGTTTCTGGAGGGGGTGGTCAGGGGATGAGAGGCGGGGGGATTGGGTGGGCTGAGGGTTATAAGGAGGCAGGAAGTGGGAGGGGTTGAATAGGGGGTGGGGCCAGGCTGTTGGGGAAGCACAGCCTTCCCCACCCGGCGCTCCATACAATTTTGTAACCCTTATGTGGCCCTTGGGCCAAAAGGTTTACCTGCCCCTGATCTAGCCCAAAGTGCTTTTATATAGCATGGAGGCATTATGGATTGTATTCATGAGGGATATGAAGAGGGGAGACAGATCTCCCAGTATCTGCCAGGAGTAGGTGAGATTCTTCCACAGTAAAGACTACAGAGTCCTTCAAGGTTGGGTTGTGGCCATTTCTGATTTGCTGGTAGATTGCTATACACTGCATGCCAGCTCTACCATCTTTCTTCTATTGCGACAAGATAGGTGAGATAATATCTTCTATGGGACCATCTTCTGTGAGTGAGAGAAGCTTTAGAGCTCTAGAACACCAATTCAAGTTCAGCTCCAAGTCAGTAGTGAGTGAAAGTTCTTACTATCTGATGGCCTCCTGATTGTCTGCATGGACTGATTTTATTGGCCTAACTCACTTTCCAGTGGACAGGTGTTTGCGTCACATTTAACTTCCCTGTTGGTAATTTTGTTATGGAGGGTTAAGACTGAAAGCTGGTATATACTAGAACAAGGGTTCTCAAACTTCATTGCACCATGACCCCCTTCTGACTAGCATTACTTTGAGGTAGACTAGGTGAGATGTGTAGGTTCAGGCAATGACCATTGAGAAAGATATTGAGTTACTGGGCTGATCTGGCCTTGTAAAGATGGAACACAGTCAAAAATTGGCTTGGTCACATTTAGTTGTAAATTCTACCAAATACAGTATTCTCTCTTAAACAAGTGAGCATTTAGGGTGTCCTCAAGTTCTGGTAGGGATCTTGCTTGGATGCCTAAGCAAATGTTATCTGTGTACATGAATCTGCAGGAGTGGGTAAGCGGAAGGCCATTTGTGTGCTGGTAGAAAGCCCTAGAGCCAGCACAGAACCTTGAGATAGATCATGCCAATAAGCCATGATGAATGTCAATATGTACAGTGGTAACAGTACCCCAATGTCCACTCTTGAAAAGTCACTGCCTGGCCACCACCCTATGTCCAATAGTCTGCTAGTAGGCCTAGATCACCACTGAGTTGTCCCTTTTTTCTGCTAAAGTAATCCTAGACTGCTGTTTTTTGAAGGGTGGGGGACAGGGCTGGCTTGGGGCGGGAGAGAGAATGGGCATATAGGTTCCTTCCACTGCTACAGTAAATGAATCCCAGTTCTTTAAAGTTCTGAGTGATCTCTGCCAATTGGTTCCCAAGTCCCTGTAACATACTAAGAAGCACATCACCTAATCAGTTCCCTGCCTCTGCAGGGGCCTCATACATTGGTGGCAAGTAGGGCTCTTCTGTTCTCTGCCAGTGGCACACAACAGTTTATTCCCCATGGAGTTAAAATGTTTTAGTCTAACCCAACTTATTGGGCTGGATAACAGTGTGAAAGTTAATGGCCTATTATATACAGGTTAGACTAGACGATCTAATGATCCCTTCCAGTTTAAGACTGGAACTCAAATTGTCACATAAACTCCACAACAAAATGGACTTTCTTGATGTGAACCGGTGCTCTACTGACCAACAGTTATCTGGGATAGTGCGGTTCCATAGGGTAATTCATGGAGAGTGGTGGTGTGATGTTGGGGCTAGCTCACTACAGAATTAGGAAGGAGCTTTTCTGTAACTCTGAAGTTCAGCAGCTGTTGCTGCTCATCCCAGATCTTAACAATTTTGTTCTACCAATCTGCTTATGGTCCAGATCCAAAAGTTGTGCTCCTTCATCCTCAACTACTACAAAGACCCAGTTTGTTTGGGGTAAGGGATATACAATCATTGCAACATCTCCAACTATTGCTCTTAGTCTCGGCCTGCCTGAAAGTTCAAGAACAGCTTCTACTGTATTGCTGCAGACGCTGTGCAACCGCTTTTCTCAATCTCTGGCAGAAACCTTTCTTTCTGAACATTCACCTTGACCTCCATTTTGAGAAAAGCCATAGAGAAAATGGTGCTGGTATCTAAGGATTCATGGGAGATTCTCTTCTCCCATAATTCTGTTGGCCTCCTCAAAAGTTTCTAGAAGTCTCTGGGGTAGGTACTCTATACTTTAATGCAATCCATGTGTGGATGTGGGACAAAACATAAATATGGACCTGCTATATTGTTGATGCTCAACTGTGCTAACCAATCGGTTCAATTACCAACCATTCAGTTTTTCACTATGGACACACCTTTTTTGAAAAACAGATAGCATTGTTATGCTTGATCTGGTGCAGCAATGAATACAATATCATGCTTTTAAGAAGGAAATAGTATTTTAAAAGGACGTACACTTAAAAGATAGGGTTTCTTTTTATAAAGAGTATATGCCTTTTTAGTGGCTCATTTTGTCAATGTGTTCTTAAATTATCTAGATTCGGATTGCAAGAGTTTCTGAAAATCCATCACTTTGTATAATCTGTGTTACATACTTAGGCTGGCTGTATTAAATATTTTCAGGCAGATCATCATCTTTTCTTGTGCTTTTCCATCAATTTGCTTATCTACTGCATCTTTCTGACCAGATCCCTCTCCTGCTTCCTCTGTAAGCCTTTCCATTCTAGAGAATCATTACAAGGTACTGTTCCAATGCCATTTTGCCTTTCTTGAATCAAAAATGTGCAAAAATGTAAATGTACAGAATGAGGGGGAGAGATTTCCTTACACAACTGGTGGAAATGTTTGGAAGTGGCCAAATTTTCCACTTGTATTTTGGATTTAATCTTTAAAACCATTCAATCCAGATTGCCCTTGGATACTTCAGTGATATTTCTGGGTCTAACTGTAAGGAAATCATTAATTAAAAAATTATTAGCTTATTTTTCAATTTAGAAGTAGCAAACTGATCCCTAGCCACCTATTTGGATACATGTGCTTGGTTTAAAATCATCTGGGACTCATTTATTATGGAAAAGCTTCCAGACAATACAGAAATAGTTCCTGCATAGTTTGTCTCCTTTTTTTAGAATAAAGAAAATAACCATATTTATTCAACTTGTTTTAATAGAAGCTGAATAGGGATTCCATGCAATGCTAAATCCAAGATTTAACATTTAGCAGAAATCTGTGTTTCCTGCTCATGCTCAGTTTAAATTAGAAGTGGTGTAACAGTGCCCCCTGGTGTCTCAGTCAAACACGTGGTGAACAAACAAGAAAACTTCTTGAAATTATTTGGACTATTTTTTACATTGTATTTTACAATATGTTTAAAGGATCAGTTGCATTATATTGTGTGCAGGACATGTAACATGATTAGTCTTTTTGTTACTATGGAGTAACTTGAGTGTAACAGACCTTTGACTTTATAGCTGAGAATGAGAAAGAAAAAAATCCTGTAACATCTTGTTGCAGAATCTCTATTCCTTACAGTGAATAAAAGACAAAAACAGGAGTGGACCATTTGGGAGATATGTGGGACCAAGCAACGGCTACTTGCCCTGTACCCCAGCCCTCTTAAGTTGATTTTTATAGGTGACAGCTATAAATTTGAAGGTGCAAAAAATAGTGCCCTAATTTACAAATATCAATATGTATTTATTGACATTTTGAAGCACTGTAAATACTAGAGAGGAATTATGCCTTCTGCATGGATCAAGGTATGAAATTAGATAAATCACTTAACCTCTCTGTGCCTGAGTTTCCAAGGGTAGTTTAAGGGTAATTTTTAGCTGCCAATGTATAAGAGGATGAATTAATTGTTTTGTAAAGTGCTTCAATGTCCTTGGATGAAAGGTGCCATAAGTGCAAAGTACACTGTACACTTTAAACACATTTCTAAGTGTGTCAGTCAAGTGTACTCCAGTTCCTCTGTGTTTGGTAATTTGTCTTCCCACTTTATTTTCAGGATCTTGCGCACACATCTCCTGATGTGTCTAGCATATGTAGCCTACATTTCTGAACCATAAAGCAGGGATGCCGGCACGCAAGTCTTATAAATTTGCATTGTCACCTTAGTCCAGGGGTGGGCAAAGCAGGTGTTAAAAAGCACAGGGGCTAAAACGTATCTGTTTCACCCCACAGTTGATATTAAAGGCATTTGATGAAGGCTATGTACAGTGGTATTTGGTTTTCTCTACACTTCTCTTGCAGCTGCTTCACCAAAAATACCTATTCAAGTATTTAATAAAAGACATGGGGAGAAATGGAAAAAACTCCTCCTTGTTTCCATAAGAAATGATGTCCTGCCTGACACCACCACTGCTTCTATTGGTCTGTATTACAGTAGAAAACAATGCAGAGTATTTTCCATTCACCAATAAATCTTTAGTTCTGTTATAAAACAGACAAGAATTTAAACTGGGATTTTATTGCTCAATATTTCTTGTGGGATTTCATCTGTGAAGAAAAAAATAGAAAAAGCTGAATCTTAGTGAGAATCTTCAGGGATTCTCAAACTTTTGCATAGTGTAGACCACAACATGTTTTATGGACCTGCTTCCCTCTCATTTGCAATCAATATTTTTTTGTGGCAACTAAGGTAAATGCATGCATGGAACAGTAACATTAGGATGTTGTTTCTGTATTTTAACTCTGATATTTTTTGTAAGTGCACGGTGTCTGTCTTCATTTCACCTCCCACTTGAGCACAGAGAAGTCAGATGGCAGTGGAACCCAAGTCTCCTGACTCCCCATTGTGTAAACTCTGTTCTTCTTCGAGTTACTTTCCCAATGGGTGCTCTAAGTAAGTTGTGTGTCCTCCTGTCTGCCTTTGATCAGATATTTTTTAATCAGAATTGTCTGAAAAGCCATGTCTACACCCTACACACCCTCTTCCTCTGGACCGAGGATATAGGGAGAGGAGACCTGCTGCTGCTCTAGTTCCTTCTCAGCTGACTGTGGCTAGAGATGGAGCATAGCACGCTTTGCTAATGGATGCTACAATCTGACAGTTTACATTTCTACTTAATGTTCCTCATTTTTACTTTTGTTTATTTCTTTTATTGGCAGTTTCATGCCATGGGGTCCCCATGCCTCAATCCTTGGTTTGCTACAGCTAGCTAGGGCATCTGCCATCTTAGCCTCTGTAGCCTGCCTTCTTCCCAAAATTCCAGGCTTCAAACCCTGCCAGACCTGTCACAGATCCTCCCGCCTCCCTTAGGATCTGTGGAGCGTTATTGAGAGGATCCAGGTCAATGGTTAGAAGGAAGGAGAAAAATTCACCCCCAAAAACTCACTGCCTCTCCTCCTTGAAGTTATGTGAGCTTCATGTATACACTGGGCTAAAGCCATCCTTATTGAGAAATAGGGGATACATTCTGCATACACCATTGGTCAGCAGTGTGCTCTGTGGTGGGATTAACTTGCTAGTGCAGTCATGAAAGGGTTTTTAAAAATATTTTTAAATGGGATATTGAGTTAATAGCGTTAGTCAATGGAAAAGAATCCCAGTAGCTAGTCTGAATTTTATATGATGTTTGACGTGGTATTAAGCAGGCTGAGGTCTCTCTCTATCAAAACCTTGTTTAACACTATTTAATATTGGACAGTGACTGGATTATGGTAATACCTTTGGCCTGTGTATTATATCTAAACTAATACAACAACTCACACAGGGTTTGTGGGGGGATCCCATTTTCATCTCCACTTCCCTCAAAGATCATCACGACAAATGAATCCTTGCTAGGCTGGGGAGCTCACCTTAAGGACTCCATAGTGCAGGGAAAATGGATCCTTCTAAGAATTGCTGCTCCGCATCAACATTCTTGCCCTTAGGGCAGTCTGATACGCATGCCTCCACTTCCTACCCGGATCAAGTGTCACAACTGACAACAGCGCAATGATGTACTAGATCTCCTGCCAAGGAGGAGCACAATCTTAGTGTTCATGCACAGAAGCGATGAAGTTCTGGAATTGGTGTGTAACCCACCAAATCAATGTTGTAGTGAAGACATACCTTTAGCTGCCTACCTTTTGAGTCTGCAGAGCATCTTAGCAGACACTCTGAACAGGCATTTTTGCCAGGATCACAAGTGGGAGCTGGACAATCCTAATTCTTGCAAGATCTGGGCCTCCCCACAGATAGAAATCTTTGACACCATCCAACATGAAGTGCCAGCACTCCTCTTCAAGGGGAGGACTCAGCTGCCACTCTCTGGGGAGATGCCTTCCTCACACTTTGGCCTTGGAACACAGGCATAAAATGGAATCCAACACCACTGCTCCTCAGTCTCTTGAAGACACTGAAATGGGAGAGAGCAGTGGTTAACCTCATATTCCCAACATAACTGAGACAGGTCAGGTTCCCGGACCTGACCTGTCTAGGTCAAAGGCCACATCTTCTCTCTGGTCACAGATGACCTGACCCAGGACCCTGGTGATATAACTCAGCCCAATCTCTCCTCATTACACCTCCATGCTGGCTTTCAGGCCTACAACAGGATTGTTCAGCAGTCCGTGCTGCTGAAGAGTAGAAAACTCACCACAAGGAAAACCTACCTGCCAAAGTGGAAACATTTCCAGCTTTGGTGTGCACAGCAGTCATTATCTCCATGTGAAGCTCACCTCTCTGTCATACTTGGCTATACGTTAAACTTAAAAACCCTTGGGTTATCATTCAGCTATATCAACGTCCACCTAGCTTCCATTTCAGCCTTTCACCAACCAGTTGAAGGGTTTTCAGTTTCTGTGCATCCTACTACAAGATTCCTGAAGATAATACTGATCAACCTGTTTCCTCACCTAGGACAGACCGTTTCATTTGGGGATCTTTATTTAGTTCTCAATGCCAAAAGAACCCCTACCTCCCCTTGAATCATTGGGGAGATGTTTCCTTCTACACTTATCCTACAAAACCATGTTTCTTGCAGCCATTATTTCAGCCAGAAGGATAAGTGAATTGGGAGCTAGTGATGGGGGTGTGGCATTACAATCTTTTTCCTGCCACTGGCACTTCCTCTGCATTACCAGTCTCGCTAGGTCAGTCTTCAGTGGTTCAGCCCTCTGGCCAAGTCACACAGTCAAGAATGGACCCCTTCAAGGAAAGCAAAGAGCTCACCTGTCTGCCCTCACGAGGGCCTTCAGCCCCATCTCTGGGCCCTTTAAACCCAGCCCTTTGCTTGGGTTTGTAAAGAAACCTTGTCCTCTTCTTTGGACTTAGGCCACTTTGCCAGTGTGGGGAACCTGCAGCTGCTCACTACTCCAGGTTCCAGCCCAGGGACCCTATAAACAGCCATGTACTGCTTCCATCAGTTGGTTGCTGCTAATGATCCCAAGGCCTCTTCCTACCTGATCCCTTTGCCCATTACCTGGATTACAGTTCTCAGGTCCTCTATCTCTACCAGATCCAGGGTATGCAGTCAGTCAAGCTCCTTTGGCCAGGGAGCAGAACCATTCCTAGCCCCTCTGTTCTCAACCAGAAACTGCCTTGTAAAGGGTCTGCAGCTTTTTATCTGAGCCTGCTGGACTCTGATTGGCTGCTTCCTCCAGGCCTGTGTAGAGTGGCCTGTTAGACCCATCTCTGCTGCTCCCTTCTGGAGCAGGGATTAGCAGGACTGCAGGGCCTCCAGCAGGGACCCTGTCACAGGGCTTTTGTAGCTTATCCACTGGATGCAGTATTCTGTCAAGACAAGGTGACTCTTGATACCCATCTTCATTTTCTATACAAAATGATATGAAAAGTGAACATGAATCAGGCCATTCATCTACCACTTTTTGGCCCCAGACCTCATACTTCAGTGGAAGAAGCCAATCTACATACTTTAGATGTGAAAAGACCACTTGCTTTCGATATCAACAGGACCAAATCCTTCAGATCCTCTCCTAAGCTCTCTGTCTCCATTGAAGAGAGAATGAAGGGAGCTTAATTTTCCACACAAAGACTGTCTAAATGGGTCTTCAGGATGCAACGTAGTTTGTTACAAGCCTTCTGAGGTGCACCTTCCATCTAGGATCACAGCCCATTCCATCAGAGCTCAATCCACTTCTGTAGCCCTGCTTGTAAACAAGCCCATTACAGACATTTGCAAACTTGCCATCTGATCATCTGTGCACACCTTTTCCCAACATTATGCTGTTCATTCCTACAGATTAGATGTGGCCTTTGGTGAGGCCATGATCCAAACTATTCTAAACTCAATTTCTCAGCACCCTTCTCCGTAACTGAGATACTGTTCGGGAGTCATCCAACATAGAGCATTCACAGGGACAATAGCTCGAAGGAGACTACTTATACAGATACTGGAGTTCTTGGAGATGTTTTCTCCCTATAGGTGCTCCACTAACTACCCTTCTTTCTCCTCTGCTTTGGAGTTCTCTTCTTCAGACTGTATTTAAGAAGGAACTGGAGCGGTGGTGGTTCCACCCTTCCTATATACCCTTGTTCTGAAGTTATGAGGGTATGTTTGGCACGGACACTGTGGACACTGCTGATGAAAAAAATCTCTGAAGGCTAAAACGCATGTGCACATCTAACGTGGAGCAGCCAGAGGAACAAAACATCTTGAACTCAGTTACTGTACAAGTACCTGCTCCTTTTTTATCCTGGGCTCACTCCTATGTTTCTTTCTTGAGTATAGTTGCTTGTCTTTCTCATCATCTTTTTCCAGTGTCTGTTATCCTTCTAATTTAACTTTTATTTTTTTATACCCTACCTTCCTCTAAATGTTTCCTTCATCCACCTAATACAGTAGCTTGCCCCTTAAAGACAACCCTGATTTCCAAGTTGGAAGACCTGAGCAGGAATCAAGTGATTCCTCTATAAGATGGACAGAAAGTTGCAGAGAAGGGATTAGGGTGTTGTGCAGAGAGACTGGAAAATGAGACTTGGTGGCTACGGAGGCAAGGGAGTGCCTCAGTAAAAGGGTAAACAGATGGACTTTGAGTTTTATTTTAAATTTACTGTTGAATAAACCCAGACTCCAAGAATCAGTGTTGTGAATAGACAAAACAGGTATGTGAAGTTTTATTTGAGGAATCAAGAGAAACTGAGGTGACTCCACTTACAGGTCTGCTCTGAGGCCACCAGGAGGTGCTTGGAAGGATTCTACTCAATGACAATCTCTCTCTTCCTGCTTGGCTCCAACCTGTGTCAAATTTCTGCATCTCCTCTATCCCTGGCTCTCCTATCCCTCAGATTTCTTGTCCTCTCCATTCTCCTAGATCAGTGGTTTTCAACCTGTAGTCCGTGGACTCCTGGGGTTCCGCAGACTATATCTAAGATTTCCAAAGGCCTCCACCCCTCCATTTGAAATTTTTCAGGGGTCTGCAAATGAAAATAAGTTGAAAACTGCTGTTCTAGATGCTCTTTACCCTTTTTTGTTTTTTTCCTGTATGCTTTCTATCTTCTTGGGACGCTTTTTTTCCAGTGGGCTCTTTTTCCAACCCCTCTCTACACAAATTTCCATTCTCGGATCTCTTTTCTTTCCCCCAAATAACAAGAAGCCTCACCCTCACACCTATTAAGTCTCAGTTCCCACACATCCTTAGTGTTTTCCCACATGCTGCATTCCCCTTCTTTACTCCATTTGGACTCTCAACCTCACTCAAATGTCAGTAGTGCCCTGCTCCCCTTTGTATCAAATCCTCTCTTCAGCACCTCCCCCAACCCCTCCTCTTCTCCCTTATTGCACAGCAGAGTCTGCCCCTTGTATCCCAGCCTCAAACTTTTACCATTGGCACTTAGGCACTTCCCTGTTCTGCCCCACTGTGCTGCACCATCTCTGTCTTAGTCCTTAAAACCCAGCCTCCAACCTATTCTGCCTCCAGCACCTCCTTATTCCCCCTGGCACCCCTAACCAGTGCCACCCCAGAAACCCAGACTAGATGATCTAATGATCCCTTCTGGCCTTAAACTCTATAAACCCCCATCTTAGCCATTTTTACTCATTGCTCCTGGCAACTCCTAAGCATCAGCCACAACTTCCCTCAAAGGCTCCTTAAGTATTACACCCTCAACCTCCCATCCCCCTGCTCTGCCCCCATCCTCCCATCTGCGTATTCTCTGCTATCATCCAACCTCCCCGCCCAGGATCCTCATGGCTGTCCCATTCTCCCCTGCCCCAGAGCTGGAGAGGCTGAGAGCTGGGCAGGGGCAGAGTGGCAGCAGCTTCTGGCTAACCACAGGAAAAGGGAGTGTCATGGTGCCCCCTGCTGGCGAGGAAGAGGGGCTGCAGGGAGTTGGCCAGAAGCCCCTGGAGTGGGGGCACTCCGGTGTGCGAGGGTGGGGGAGGGTCCCTAACTCTAGCTACAGCCTGGGCCTGAGAGACTGGCAAGGTGGGGCGGGCCATTCCCTCTGCAATCCTGCCTAGTAACAGGGCTCTCCCTTTTTTGATTGGGTGACGCTAGCCTCCGCCCCCTCCCCCTTCTCAAGGAAAAGGCCTGAGGGGAAACCAAAAGCGCCTGGAGCCTCAGGATGGCATGAGGCAGAGTTCCTCACGTTCTGATTGGCCGAGGCTGCTCCTATCCTTGCCCGGATTGGCTACACCAGGGGTGGGCTGGGAAGCCTCCTGCCAGAACAGCCTCGTGCTGGTCTCTGCGGTGAGGGCATAAGGGTGGCTGGGGGGGGCAGCCGGCTTCCCCACCTCCCCCTCCCGCCTGGGGTGCCCAGCCTGAGGTAACTGTTCCAGCAATCTCCGCCCTGCCCCCACCCCACAGTACCCTGGGCGGGGGAGGGTGCTCCCCACTGGGCAGTGGCACCCCTGCTTCCAGCAGGCAAACTCAGTGCCGGAGTCAAGCGATCTGGGGCCTCGGGCACAGCACACAGCCAGGCCTGCGGCTCACCCTGCACAGGGTCCAGGGCTCTCGCGGGGCCCCCTTCCTCCCCAGAGCGGCGGGGGCATGGGGCTCCTTTAGTGGGCACGCTGGCGAGGGCAGCTGGGCTGGGCCTGCTGCGCTTTTCTCCTGCTGCTGCTGAAGTGGCTTTGGCAGGGCCCGGCAGAGCATGGGGTCTTGGCGGCTACGTCCCACTGAGCCACACAGGGACATTTGCACCCTTCTAGGTTACTCTCTCAGGCCCTCTGCAGACTTGGACGTATGTCACCACATCAATGAGACCTGGGTCCCAGGCTCCGACATAATATCACAACCACCAGGCTAGAAATTTATTTTTTTTTTTATTTTTTTTTTTTAAAAAAAGCTCAGAGTCTGATGTAATCCCATGACTCCGGGAGCTGAGGCCCTTGATATGGGCCTGTCATGCTATGTCTTGGTTTGGCCCTGTACAAACGGCTCTTCTAAGAAATCTCTATTTTCTGCAGGGATAAATCTGAGAGAAGAGGATTATGTTGGGAGTAAGGAGAGATGGATAATTTCCCCTGGGCATTAACACCCTCTCTAAGGAATATTTCCCTCCTCTGGTGTTTGCTACCAAAGATTGCTCATTTCCTTTCCTAGAGGTTAACAGTCTCTTCTTCCTCCTACTGTAGTGACTAACAGACTATTCCACCTCTCCCATCCCCATTTTTTTCTTTGCCAGGGGATTACACTTCTCTTCCCCTCCCACGTTCCAACCAATTATATTCTGCTCATTCTGCTCTGGTATCTTGAAGCTGAAATTGTATGCAACCTCACTTTATCTAAAAGCTGGACTTTCTTGATAATCTGCTGAAGGGGGAGTCTTCTCTGTCCAAGCTGCACTTGCAACACTTCAGAAACAAATGTTATAAAAATAGTTCAGGACCTTACTGTTACTGTAACATTATGTTGTGCTTGAATTTAATAATAGTTTGTTAAAACTGCCAATAATTTAATAATAGTTTAAAACTGCCAATAATTTAATTCTATCGGTGGTATTTATGAGCACACAGTTAAGCAAAAGAACAGTGTTGGGAAAGGAACAAACGGATATAAACTGGCAGTGAATAAATTGAGATTGGAAATTAGAAGAACATTTTTAACCATCAGAGGAGTAAGGTTCGGGAACAGTTTTCCAATAGGAATTGTGAGAGCAAACAATTTAACTAGGTTTAGATGGATCTTTATACATTTATGATTGGGATGATATAAATGGGTTGTATGCAATAGCAGGAGACTGGATTCTGATTCAGGAGGACCCTTCCAGTCCTATGTCACTAATTGCAAATAAGGTAAGAATGAAGATGCTTTTGATTACTATAGGCGTTAATGAAAAAAATGGGAGCATGTAAGTCTGATCATACAACCTTTTTAATAAGGGATATTTCACTGGAAATTCTGAACGAGAAAATAAGGATGAAGTCTCTTCCTCTATGGGAGAGTTTTACCTCAAATAAGGCCCCTGTCTACAATTCACACTGATATGAGATAGGTCCTTAGTCTTAGGTAATTACCCCCTTCCTTATCTCAAAGATATAAATTCTTTGAGATGCTGAGATGAAAGGTACTATAGAAATTCAAAGTACTAATGTTATAGCACGGGTGCTTGGGTGGCTTATAAGGACTCATGCCATTTTTAGGAAGATAATGTTCTGACAGTTTTGTTTTATTATTATTAATAATATGAGGTGCTAGATAGCTCAGAAGGTTAGTAATAGGTTGTGTTAGAATTTCACCCCCATGTCATTAATTTGAATTGGTACAAGTAGGTAGCATCCAGCTGAAATGTTTGTTCACATATACAAGTTAAAATTGCTGATCTCAGTCCAAATTCTAGTTGCAAAATGTATTGACAAATCTGAATACAACTTAATATATTTCTAGCATTCATGAGCACATATTTATACTTACACTTAAAAAATCAAGTTTCCAATTCCAATCTTTAATACACACAATACTTATCTAGTAAAAGCACATATTGCACAGTTTAATACAGATGACTTACAGGGAAGATACTTATTATAAATCTTCATATAATGTAGAGAGAATCTTTGACTATGGGCACTTTAATGCCAACTATTTTATTTTCAGAAGATGACCACACAATCTGAGTGGTATAAAAAAGCAAAAATAGAATGTGCATTATTGCTCACTATACCACATTGTGGCCCCACTCATGCGAATATTTACACCCAAGTAACTTTATGCATGTGAATTGCCACACTGAGTTCAGTGGAACTACTCGTATGTAAAGTTGTTTACATTAGTGTTTGCAGGATTGGGACTTATGTTAGTACCATACAACTGTTTGTATTTCATCTTCCATAAAAACTATACATGAAAATGCTTAGGCTAAATAATAGTTACAGAGCGGGAGTCTGCAAAGCAACTGTGTGTGAATTTTTTTGTGTTATCTTTGATTTCTCATGACACCAAAATGGATCTAGAAAAAAGATTTATTGATGCCTTTTATTTTAAAACTATTCTTTATCATCTGTATTGTTAATATTGTCTTTTTTTATTTTAACAGGAATCTTCAATTACAAAAATGAGACATAATCCAATCTGTCAGACACCTCGTACTGTCACTGTTCATGTAAAGTCAAGTGCATCTAGATCACATCAGCAAAAAAAATCTATTAGTCTAAAACGTCCTATTTTTAAAGACAGTCAGGAAAATTGTGAAAAAGATGTGCACAGTAATAAGTCTAAACGTCCAAAAGGTGCATGTCTGGTTATTCAGCGTCAGGAAATGACTGCTTTCTTTAAACTATTTGGTAGGTTAACAGATATATTTTTGGATACAATGTGTTGATTGAACACTAAAATTCTTTTCATAAGAAACTATGTTTTCTAAATATAATAACTTGAGAGTGCTTCCCATGCATACGTTAACAGCCATATCTTGGTCTGAATAAAATCTGAGGCCAGAGTGAGTATTCAGACCACTAAACTGAAGTGGCTGAATATTATTCCTCAGTTAACTGAAAACACTCCCATTCCTCTACCACAACTGTTATATTTCACTGTATAAATATTTACATTTTAAATAAAAATAACTACAGAAGAGTTGTCAAACTGCTGAAAAATACAATGCCTAAAGATAAAACAAAACAAATCATTTGACCCTTCCTACAAATATAATCTCCGTTCTCTCCCTTTTATTTCTCCCTTCATCCCAATCCCACCCTACAGGTCAGAATGGTTCTTTTTGCCAATATACTTATGCTTTACATTATGTTTCAGAACAGATTTGAAAGAGGCTAGATTTCCCACCAATGTAAGAAAATACATTATTGTGGGAAGAAAAGTGTAGTTGTGTATGGTGGAAAGTGGAATGAAGGTAGAAGGAGAAAAGGAGTTTGGAAAAGTTAGTATTTTTCTCCCTTACATACAATTTTTGTTTTTTCCTGCTTCAGCTGAGAAGAGTGAGAAATAGAGGACACCTGTTTTGTTGCTGACTTGAAAATGATGAGTATAGAATCAATCAGAGCAGAGAATTTATAGCAGCCAATTGTAGTCAATTTTCATATTTGTAGAATGGTTGTTAAAAGCAATACACTGATTGGGCAAACAATCAAACTTGTTTTGCTTATTAATCGTTGCCAGAAGAGTGCAGAGATTCTCAAAACTGTATGGTTAATCAGAAATAATTGTAAACTATAATGTAAGTTATATACAACCCGTTAAGAGTGCAGGGAGTAAAATAAATGGAGAAAAACACTGTACAGTGGCTTTCAGTTGAGTTGCACTCACTAATGTTAACAGAGAATTTGGTTCTTTGTTCTCCATTTTGCCTTTGTTATAGCTTCTCTTTTTACTTTTGTTCAAATTTTTTTCCAAAGCTAATGTATCTCTTCTGTCAGCTGCTCTGCTCACTACTGATCAGTCTAGCCAATTTCCTTTTCTTTGGCTTGACAAAATGCCCATCTATATCTATCTGTAGAAACAAATGCTTCCTACCCCTACCCCCAATAAAAACAACATTTTTTCAATGGAAATATCACTGCTGTTTTTTGTTGCAGATGATGATCTGATTCAAGATTTCTTGTGGATGGACTGCTGCTGTAAAATTGCAGATAAGGTAAATTTGGTAGTGTTTTGGTTAGTAGGCCACTTTTTGTGTCTCTTACTTTTAATCACTTGATGTCGTAATATGAACATAAACCATATTCTGCTTTCAAATGTATTCACCCAGCTTCTGGTAAAGTAATAAGGAAACAATTTACACTTTTCTGAGTGTGGAAATTAATACATTATTATCTTGTGTTGATGTCAAACTGATTTAAAAGATACTATATCCTTTTAGGAAATTTTATATAGAAAACAAAAGAATACTAATGTTCTATTTTAATATTTTATGTTTTTCTAACAGTATCTTTTGGCAATGACTTTTGTTTATTTCAAGAGGGCTAGCTTCAGTATAAATGAGCACACCAGACTTAATTTCTTTGTTGCTCTGTAAGTATTCTTTAAATATTTGGTTGAATTATAATGTTTTTTCATTGATTTAATTCTGTGTTTTATTCCATTAATGACTTTCATTTATAAATTAGGATTCTTATGGGGTGATATTCCACATCACAACCCCATCCCATATGAGTGGATTGCCAGGGCGTGGGGACTGGGGACAAGGAGTTGGGGCTGGATGGGGGAGAGCTGGGACTGTCTGGTTAAGGAGACTAAGATAAGAAGCCTGAGGAGTGGAGAATGGATTGGGTAGACAGGGTGAATGGTACTGCACCAAGGATCCAGTGATGGGGAAGAGACGGACAGGGCAGAAGGGGTTAAATTTCAGGGAAATGGGCAGAACAGTCTTTGTCTTGTCCTAAGGAGTCAATCAAAACCTATTCATTTTAATGTGAGGATGCCCTGTTTGTTTGACAAAAGCAGTGAAACTGGATTATATTTCATGTATCTGACCATCCAGTGGACTTTAGTAGAAAGCCAATTTTTATGACTGTTTCATATGCGTCTGTATTAAATGGATTGAAGTAAACCAGAAAATCCTCTTATCCTGGAAGAAGTCTAAAGTTTGGTAGCAAATTTCCCCCAAACTAGTAGAAGTAAGGAATTATTTTAAAAGGTGTATTAAGTGACTCAAGGTTGGAGATCCTTAATATATATTTTGTAGGTATCTCGCAAATACTGTTGAAGAAGATGATGAAGAGTCAAAGTATGAAATTTTTCCATGGGCTTTGGGAAAAACCTGGCGGAAGCTTTTTCCTAATTTCTTAAAGTTAAGAGACCAGCTCTGGGGTAGAATTGACTACAGGGCTATTGTAAGCAGACGTTGCTGTGAAGAGGTAGGCAGACTTTTCATGCATTCAATTCTTGAGCTGTTTATGCCAGTTGAGGATCTGGTCTGATATATAGATATATAGATATATTTTCTTTAACAGAAATGAATTGATAAACCAGGGATTAAGGGGAAAAAAGTAGCTGAAATGTAATGATTTGCCTATTCTGTTTGAAACTGATTATTTTCCTTTGCATTTAATATGCATTCTTAGGAACTCCGGCCCGGATTCAGAAAGGGACTTAGGCTTGCAACTATGAGCATTTTGGCACTTAACTTCTAGGTGCCTATAAAATCACAGGAATACCACCATAATCCACAAGGCCCAATTTAGATGCCTATATAATGAATGGGAAGAGAGAGTTGCCTTAGAATACGATCTACAAAAGCCAACATATTAGGTGGGGTTGCCTAAGCTAGCCAATGAGAGAGGTGTGCAAAATGGTATAATGGAGATAAGTGCCTATCTTCCTAGAAATCCACAAATAGGAATCTGTCTCCTAGAGTCAGGTGCCTTAGGTGCATAATTTTTTGCAGGAAGGAGACACCTGCCTCACCTTCCACAAAATGGCCAGAGGGGGAGGAGGTGGTGCTCTTTGCTTTATAACTTTCATCACAGTGGTTAGAGTACTCACCTGGGATGTGGGAAACTCAGGTTCAGTTCCCCCTTCTGCCAGAAGGGAAGACAGGATTTGAACAGGGCTCTCCCACTTTTTTTCCCCACGCTGGCAGAGGGAAGAATTGAATCTGAGTCTTCCACTGGGCTCTCTTACCACTGAGATAAATGTTATAAGCCAGGCACCAGTACCACCTCCTCTGAACACATTTTGAATGGGACCTGATTTGCAGGTGGCCTATGAGCACACCTTCTGGATTGGGCCCCTCACATGATTTAGGGAGATGAATGCATATCTTCCCCTAGCTTGCGAGTTGCTCTGGCACTTAGATGGGAGACAGGTGCCTGGATACCTAGAGTGAGACAGCAGTGTGCATGCTCAGAGACAGAAACGTAGGCACCTTGGGAACTTTTACCTGAAAACTTAGATGTTGAGTGAGTTCAGGCTCCTACACGGCTTCATGGGAGTTCTCTGGATTGCAGTAGAGCCAAAAACTGGGACTGAAGCCATTAGGTGCTTAAGTCAGGGGTTTTCTGCCTAACTACTTTTGTGGATCTAGGCCTCTGTTTTTAGGGTAAATTCAGTAAAACCCTGTTTCAAACTCCATATCCAAATTTCACTACCAAAGTTGCTGCATGAGTCTTATACAAATACCCTATTTACTCCGGGTCCTGAATGAAGGAATTTGCAGCAAAGAGGAAACTGATTATGCAAGTCACCTCATTCAGTTTAGAATTATTTCATTTTTCAAACTACCTGGAAAATTGTCAATTTCAATTTTTAGATAAAAATACAATACCTTGGATGAAATCCTGGCCCAGGTGAACTCAATAGCAAAACTCCATTTGACTTCAGTAAGGCCAGGATTTTATCCTTTATTTCTAAAAATTAAAGGCGTTTTAACAGCCCCTTAATTGCTTTTGCATTATTTCATCCTGTTTTTCAAACCTGAGCTTAACAGAAAAGGAACAAAAGTCACCCTGAAAAATACTGTTCCTCAGTATTCTCTGTTGGGATTTATTCCTACTGCTAGGAAGGGCCCTGTTATCACATGGGGGATTGAATTGCAGAAAGTAGTGAAATACATTTTCTGTTTGGATTTGGAAAAGATGGGAGCTTATCTATTTCCATTAAATATTGTGAAATTGAACCATTACACAGCACAGCGAGCTGATACTAGATTTAAGACTGAGGAAACAAAAAAAAATCCCCCTCCCCCCCAAATTTTTTTCTTTTAGGAGGTTCCATATTGAAACTATGGCATCATCAGTTATTGAAAGCATGATACAGTTCAGACTGGGGTTTTACACTGGATAAGTGGAATGGCACAGATTTTGTCAAACTATAAAGTTAACAGAATTTTAATTAAGTCATCCAGAGCAGTTCAGCAAGCAAAGAGCACTTCTAATCTCCCTACCACTGTAAAACAATGATGTGTATTTCTCAGAGGGTATATTACCCCAGATTGGCAGGTGGCGATCAATGCATCAGGGTCGATTTTTTATCGCGTCCAGACTAGACGCAATAAATCAGTCCCCGAGTACACTCTCGTGAACACCTGTAGTCCATTGCTGTGAGAGACACAGGCAGAGTTGAAGGGGGAGCGGCAGTAGTTGACTCACTGCTGTGAAGACGCCCAGGTAAGTGGATCTAAGCATGTTGACTTCAGCTACTTTATGCTCGTAGCTGAAGTTGCATATCTTAGATCATTGCTTGTTGTTTTTTTCTGACACTGGTTCCATACATAATTAAGATTTTCTAATCTAGGTAATGGCTATTGCTCCATCACACTACATATGGCAGCGAGAACGTTCCATGCATCACAGTGGGGCTGTCAGAAATTACAGCAGAGATGAAGTGCAGCTGCCCCGTGGACCAAGTGCCACACCAACAGATTGTTCACTTTGTGGTAAGAAAGGAAGATTTGTAGGACTTGGATTATCATCTTCGTCATCTTCATCCACTGGGACTTTGGAGATGATGGAGCAACATGCATATCAGGAATTGAAAGACGCTTTCCCAATTGAAAAAATGCTAGTTGATCCTTCTCCTTGCTGTTATTCCCAAGGTACATTTTAGTATTATAAGTTGCTTTCATTTAGTCGGTTTAGGTATATATTTATTACCTTGGAATCTGCTGTATCTGTATAGCACAGGGGGTCTCAAACTAGAGGTTGGGACCCCTCAGAGAGCCACATGGTTATTACATGGCGGGGAGGGGTTTGTGAGCAGTCAGCCTCTACCCCAAACCCTGCTTTGCCTCCAGCATTTATAATGGTGTTAAATATAGTAAAAAGTGTTTTTAATTTATAAATTGGGGGGTCACACTTAGAGGCTTGCTATGTGAAAGGGACCACCAGTATAAAAGTTTGAGAACCACTGGTATAGCACATCTAATATATCAGCATTTCTAAAGCACACACCGGCTACTGCAGGACTGAGTTCTGTACGAAGTGGGACTAAATTCCTCTGCTTTTCCCTTGTTCTATGTGCAAGAGGTCTATCGCTTAACCAAAAGCTTGACATAAAGTGAGACACAAACCACTTCATATTCCGTTTGCATGTTAGTTTTGGAAAGTATGAATGCAGTGCTTGTGAAAGGAGACTAGAATCTCAATAGCTTTATATATCTACAGAATTGGGATAGCACAGATAGCAGCATTAAAAGCTCTGTTAGCTGCCCTGTCAAGGTTGCTTATCTCTAACCTGGAGAAACACTGGCAGTGTGGAGAAGCTTTCCTAGTACTAAGACCACACTGTAGTCTTCATACCTATTAAATCCTTGGACTCTCTATTAAGACTCAGAGTTATGGGAATGGGGGCCATATAGGCACAGACTGCCAACAACTGTGCTAATTAGTGCCAAGCATGTTTTAGTCTGTAATACAAACATTTATTACATCAATTTTCTTGACCTCCAAGGATTTAGCAGTGTTGTATTAACGTTCCCATTTGTAACCAGAACTCTATCCAGATTATGTGCTATTCTTGATAAAATAAATGAGTGTATTTTGAGTAAACCTTTGTTAGGAGACCGCTCTCAGACATTGTAGTATCAGAAAGCACAATTGTCTGTTTGAACAACTAATATTTTATCTTGAGGCATCTTTTGCAAATGTATTGAGTTCCTTCTGTGGTTCTTTATATACAGTGGAGCCCTGCTATAATGCGACCAATGGGATCCAAGAAATCCCATCGCGTTAAATGCAGGGTCGCGTTATAGCGGGTTCCCACTCCCCGGCAGGCGGGGGCTGCAGCTTCCGTCCCTTCTGAAAGCAGAAGGGACGGAAGAAATCTGGGGCTGCAGACTGCAGCCCTGGAGTTCTCTGTGGAAGCCGCTGCCCCCGCGCCTGCCAGGGGCAGGGGACCACTGGCGCCTGTAGCGTCTCTCCCAGCGGGAAAGTTGGGAGAGAGGTTGCAGCCCCGTGCTTGCTGGGACAGACTCTGGGGCTGCATGCAGCCCTGGAGTCCCCCGGTGCTGGCAGGCGCGGGGCCGCAGCTTCCAGCAGCGGCTTCTCTGGAAGCTACTGTCCCCAGGCTGCAGTCTGCAGCCCTGGAGTTCTCTTCCCCAGGCAGGTGGGGGCCGCAGCTTCTCTCCCATGCTGGGCAGCGGGCAGAGAAGCTGTACCCCCCGACAGCCTGCAGTCCTGAGTTCTCTGTCCCTGGCAGGGGAGGCTGCAGCTTCTCTCCGTGCTGCCCAGCAGGGGAGAGAAGCCGTGGCTCCCGCGCCTGCCAGGGACAGAGAACAAGGACTTGGGAGCCACGGTATAATCGCGCTATAACCGAACTCTCGTTATTGTGGGGCGCGTTATACCAGGGCTCCACTGTCCTTACAGTAAAAAGCAGTGTGTTGTTTCACCAAACTATTCTGAAGTCTTGTTAGACGAAATTCACTATCACAACAGACTTTTTTTATGATTTTTGTTGCAAATTACCCTTTGTTGTTAGTACTAATCTAAACACTCTATGGCTGAATGAACTAAAGATGTTCCAGGTCTGCTGAAATTATCCTTCTCTACTTAACTAGATGTTGAAATGTCCTCAATTCTAACTCTTCTGGGAGTTGACAAATTCTGTTAACTTTTATTCATAGCTACTCACTGACTTCGCCGTACTGTTGGGGGATTAATTTAGCTAAATAAAAATTGGGGACATAATTTATCTTTAATATCAATTTTTCCATTAGTGCTAATAGTAGTGAAATGTTGGCATCAGGACTCCTACTGAGTTTTATATTTACTGTTTTGACAAGGAATTAGGCAGAATAGTCAAGTAGAACATATCACAGGTTCAGTTCACTATTAAAATACTTTGCAGTTACACAGAACCTTCAATCTGAGACTATAATCACCCGTCAGTCCCAATTTTTTAAAATTTACTACTGTTACAGATAAGAGTTAAGATTACTACACCTCTACCCCAGTATGATGTGGTCCTCGGTAAGAATTTTTGGCTCCTGCATTATAGGTGAGATCGGGGCTAGGGCTGCGGCGCGGAGCCACTTCCTCTAGCCACAGGTACCTGGGCTGGGGCCGCGTGGCGCAGAGCTGGGCTGCGGCACGGACCTAGGGCTGGGGCACGGACCTGTTCTCTGCAGCTGCATTCGTGCAGATACCATGTTGTATCCGAATTCGTGGTATATCAGACAGCGTTATATCGGGGTAGAGGTGTATATCTGAAAGAGATTAGGAAAAAAATTAGTAGTTCTTCAAGTGATTGTTCAAGTGCATTCCAAGCTGGTGTGTGCACGCCAGCCAGAAGTTTTTTCCCCCCTAACAGTATCCATAGGGTCAGCTCAGGTGCCCCCTGGCATGGCGCCACTATGGCGCCCAATATATGGCCCTGCCAACCCTCCACCCCCTCAATTCCTTCTTACTGCCTGTGACGGCTAGCTAGAACTTTGCTCGCTCCTGCGAAACAGCCTTAGCAGTGTTCTCATTGTATATATAGTTCATTTTTGTAGTTAGTTAATAGTTTAATAGTTTCTCATTAAGGTTAGTGAGTTAGTTGGATAATTGTTTGGGGAATTCCCCCCGCAACTTGTGTTGCCCTGCAGGGCCATGCCTGGGTCCCCAGGGTTTAAATTCAGTGGGGTCTGTGGCAAGTTTATGTAGAAAAGTGACCCACACCCTTCTTGTCTGAGGTGCCTCGGGGGGAGCCACCAAACAGACGGTGTCGCATCTGTAAGGGATTCCACTAGGACCCTTAAGTACCAAGAGCAGAGACTCCGTGTTCTCCTCATAGAGGCTACCTTGTGTCCGCATTCTGATCCAGAACCGACACTGAGTGCTTTGTCTTCAGTGCACAGTGCACTGGCGCTGCTGGTGCGGGCAGAGGCCCAGCAAAAAGTCCATAGACCCCAGCACCGAGGGGACTTAGGATGCAAAAAATCAGCCTTGGTACAGCACTGCTCCCCTTTGCCGGTGAAGAAGAGGCCAGTGAGGGGACGTTCACCCCACCAGGACCTCTAAGGGCCTGCGGTGCCCTAAGTGCAGCGAGGCAGCCTGCGTTGGCACCTATCCTTCCCGGAGCCCTGTTGACTCCTCCCCCATGGGGCCAGTTGAGTCTGAACCGGCCGGGATCCCTGGAGCTCTGTGGTTAGGTTTGCCCTCTGTCAACGCTGGAGGCGTTTGAGGTGGCATCAGACCTGCTCAAAATGTCGGTGCCAGCCTCTCTGTGAAGATGGGATGAGCATCTGGTGCCCACTCATCCTTCGATCCCATCGAGAGGCAAGCCCTCTGACGGCCCTGTGCTCTCCACCCTGGGCCATCCCAGTGCTGATGTCACGGGAAAGGGCACCTTCCCGCTCCCTGGCCCAGCAGCGCTGCCCTGGTCATCTTACTCAGAGACCTCAGAATCGGAGGCAGACTCGCACTGTAGTAGATTGTGGAGCCACCAATCCGTGTTACAGCACCGGCACCAGTCTTACCTGACGCTGTGGCAGCAAGACTGGCAGCTGCCTTCCCAGTGGTCCTTTTGGACTCCCTGGGCCTACTGTCAAGACCAGCGAGATGCAGGGCCCATGCTCCTGGTCTGCGTCGGTGTCATTGACGTCTGTGGCTCCGGCGCATGATGCCCCTCTGTCGGAATGAGGGCAAGAAGAAATTGAGGTGTATCTGACAGTGGAGGGTCAGCAGGGCCATACATTGGGCACTGTAGTGGCGCCACTCCAGGGGGTGCCTGATCTGACCCTATGGATACTGCTAGGGGAAAAACCTTCTGGCTGGTGTGCACACACCTGCTTGGAATGGACATGAACACCACCTCTTGAAGAACACCAGTTACAAAAGGTAACCCTCTTTTTATTTACTTCATGCATTTGATAGCACTTTGTATATAGTCAGGTTCACAGTGTCCCTGGAACAACAAGACCTTTTGCTCTGCTTGTGTGGGTTTTCCACACAGCTTCAGATGAGAAAAACATTTTAAGATAGAGCTATACATAAATTATTCTAAAACTGACAGAAGAACTGAGGAAGGTGGTAATACTTGAAACTATTTCTAATGTATTTTAAGTGGTCTACACCCAGTGGATGGTTTCCCTTTCAACCTCACAATGTCCCATACGGTAGAAAAGTTTTAGCATATCCATTTTAAATAGGGTGAAACTCAGGCACAGATTTTTCCAAAACTACGTAAATCAGTTACAGGGATGGAATTAGAACTAGAACGCCTGCCTTTTTTTTTTTTTCCTGAGCTTTGTCCACAATATAATCCCTTCTTCTTCTCCCTCTTAGTAGACATGCTTTCTATAATGATGCTGAAAATGATCTAATTACTATCAACCAAACAATCAATCTTCAACCCTGACTGAGGTATAGCAAGGAAAATCTTGTCAATAACTGGGCTTTCTTTGTATAAACCGTGCCTTGTAGTAAGTATGTAAGTATGTATGTATGTATATATAATAGGGTCAAAATTCCATTAATTGCATTTCCAATTGATATGATGTAGAATTGTGCAAACATATTTTGCTCCGAAGAAAGATGATCAGTATTGATTGGTATATAATAATGCAAATAGGATCTGCATATGTAGCAAAGGGCAGAATTTTGTCTATTGTATTCTTACCCTATGTAAACCTTTTTTTTTTTTTTTTTTTTTTTTTAAATTTCTGGTAGGTTGCAACAGCCTGTCCACCAAAGGGAGAAAGAGTAGCTGCATGAATCAAGACAAATCCATGGACTGGTTTACAGGAAACGAAGAATGACGTATTTGACCAGAGTTTAGACATAGCTCAGAATACCAAACTCACTGCAAGATCAGTTAGAAAATGTTTGTTTCTAACAATATTGCATAGCTGTACCATAGTTCACTATTTCATTAGCATCCCTTCTTTAGATTGTACATAGAATATAAAAATATATATCATTATTTCAATAATAATTCAATATAAATCAAAGTAGCAATTTAAAAAAATTCACAAGTCTACAGAATTAAACAGCCATTTACAACATTTAATTTTATTCTGGAAAAGTACAGTACTCAAATTAGCAGCTGCCATCTGGAATAGCATCTGGATATGCCACTTTATATTTCCTCAGCTTGATGAGAAATGCTAGTTGGAGAGAAAAAAAAAATTATTGCCACAGCAAACTCAATGTGCATTTAATAGAGTACTATAAGTTATATAATTTCATTATGTCAATGATAAAATACTAGTTTAGAAAGAGCGAGTGTTTGTGAAAAATACAATACTATTTAACAAATCTTAAGATTATAAAAACATTTCTTACCCGTGTGACCAACTTGCCAAGGGTAAGGTCTAGCAATGTACGGCACTGAACAATATGGTTCGACATAATCAGAAAGTGATTCTGCTAAATTAAAATAAATATATATTTATTTTCTGACAGCTAAAACATAAATTACATATCACATGAGAGTATTTTAGGCCTAAATACTACCTTCCCTAACATCTTGCCTTTCTCTCTTTTGTTAATCCACTCCTATCAAGCAGCTCTGTAGCCATTCATCAATACAGACAGCCACTTTTGCTATATTCACAAACCTATAGCTAGAATAAGCTGTATTGTCTGAAATTGCCAGAGCTGCAGCTTACAGACAAAACATCCTGTTTGTGGTTAATGTCTGCTACATGGAGTCCTAAAAACACATCAGAATGGATCATAAAGTAGCAATAGTCTGAATATGGGAGCTACCCTAAGACAACAGTTTCTGAATTCAAGTTTAAAAAGTTTCACTGAATAGCATGATTGAGCTGCCCATTAGAATTTTTTTATGTATTTAATTTGCTATTGGATTTATTAAAAAGACATCTCGTTTAAAATTATATTTACCATTAATATAGCTGCCAATCAAAATTTAGGAAAGAGCTTCCCAAAAAATATTGATTGTAGCCAAAAAAAAAAGTTCATTTGTAGGAGAGGATTTGGGTGCTAAACCTGTTCTCCACAACCCAGACTTTCAGCTTCACTTCTCCTAGTTCTTTTCAAAGGAAGTAGTACAAGAGCTAGGAGTGAGTAGATTAGGTGGTGTCTGAAAAAACAGAAATTTGTATTTGACATTATTACATTTGTAGCTCTCAGACCCTCATCCTCAATTTTTTCTGATAAAAGTAACGAAAAAGTGTTTTTATAATTCATGCTTAGAGACCCAGATTTGCAGCTTTCAGAAAGAAGTTATACTGCAAGCCAACCAAACCAACACCAAGTCTCTGTCTGTTAAGCATGGGCTAATACTTTTGCATCATGCAACAGCAATGCTTCTGGAAAGGTGTTAGAAAACCAGCAGATGCTGGTATGCATCAGTGGAGCTTGCATACATCACAAGCTGATAACTTTGGCTCATAAATGTGGAGGATGTATGTACCTCTGAAGTGATGTAAGGAGATTATTTGGGAGTGGGAGAGGACGGCTGTGTGAAGTGGTGATAGACTTCTCTGAATTATATCTTGTTCAGAACAGATGTGATGAGGGAGAATCTCTCTTCAAAGGGGGGAAAATTTACATTAGTCTCCTTGTGCAATACATATCTAATTCAGGGTAGCGCCTTACCAACATCGTCACTTTCTCCAACTACTGCTTGATCCTGAATAGGAAACTCTTCACCTTCTTTTGGTTGAGGTTCCTCATCTACAATTTGTTGAGGTTCCACTCTTGAGAATAACCTGCCATCCTTCCGTTTAGCAGGGAGTACCAACCAATCTCTGTGAGTCACCTCAATGATCTTTTCACATAAAAGAGAGAGATTGCAGGTCCGTATTCCTTCCAACAGATCAATAACCTGTGTAATACTTTCAGATAAATGCAAGAAAGATAAGTGTTACATTTTTCTTTTTTGAGATCCTTTTAAACAACTGCTAGTCCTGGATCTGTGCATTGCACTGTGGTCTTCACTTCTTGGTGAACACAAAGCCATCAGTTTTAGTATAACCCAGCAACAAATCTGACTACTATACTGAAGAACATGGGCAATTATCCTCCAGATATTATTCAGGTAAAACTCCCCCTGATCCCAAAGGGAATTTTGCCTAAGTAAAGACTGCAGGACTTGTACTGAGTACATCTTTTAAAGTATTAAGGAAAAAAAAATACAGAAAACAAAAATAAACATTATATTTAAAATCTACTAAGCATAAGGACATGCTTAACAAAACTAAAGTTATCTGATGTCTGAATCAAACGAGTTTATAAATGCCAGGTTTTAATACTTACTTTGCTAGGTATACAGCACATACACCACCCTGCTTAAGATTGGGATACACAACAGGCAAAGCAATCTGAGGGTTAAGCATATCCAAAGCTACCTACAGAAGAACAAGATATTAACCAACCTGACATAAATCAGTTTCTCCAAGTCAACAAAAGCAGAAAACAATGAGTTTGTTTATGGAAAATTAATGCATACATCTACAGTATATATTTTCAAAAATTAATTTTATTCCAGTCTCTGGACAGATTATGCAGGCCTAAAATCCATGTGTTTTAAAAAAAAATCCCAAACTCTTAGACCTTTCAATGTTACTTCATTCCAAATGAAGTGTTGATGAAATCTGGGAGTTTTTACTAAACAAACGATTCATATTTAACCAACATACAAGAGTCTTTGGTTAATGTCAATTTGTCCAGCAACTAAACTCTCTAATGCTGGCAAAATAAAAAAAAACCTAATGTCTGAAACAGATTGCATGTAATTGATTTTTGCATATCTGCTTTAAAAAAAGTTAAGAAATATTCAGATCATATTTTGCAATGAAATAATCAGACTTCTATCTCAGCAAACTGACAACCCCTCTTCAAGCAACTATTTAAACTGCAAACAAAGAATGGAGTATGTAAGAATATCTGTTGTGTGGACTAAACCTGTTATATCCAAGACTGAGTCAAATATTATATTTTTAGGTGCTGGCTATTTTGTATCTGTGCACATAAACTCTTCAACAAAATTTCATTTATTTGTTTAATCTAAAGGTTTATGTTGATCCAATAAGACTGATATAATAAATTACTACATTAACTAGCTTCCCACTGTTTATGTTGGAACCATAAGGGTTCAAACAATTCTTGTAAAACACATCAATTTAAAAGAATAAGGTATAAAAACCAAAAGTGTATTTTGTTTACATATTTTGCATGAAAATGTTAATATTAAAAGTTATAGCATAAAGACAGAAGAATTGACAATATCCTTCATTACTTCAGTTTAGATTGTAGTAAGATTCTATACAAAAGAATCTATTCAAAAAGCACAGGTGATAAGTGCTTTTTAAACAACACATTTATAATACAAATACGTCTGCAATTTTTCTTGAACTTAATGCATACAAAGCATGTGCCTAGTTCAGCAGTGGAAAAATCTATTTTCCCTCCCAGCTGTAGTATTGTTGCAAATGGAAACCGACAAAGTATGCTTTCTCCCAAAAGACATATTAGTGGTTTTTTTGAGGGTGATGCACCATCAGATCTTCAAAGACACTTTCTGACAATGGGAGATGGGATTTGTCCATCCCCGCTAATGGAAGCTTGGTTGTTTCTTTATGCTTAGGCTAGATGTGGGAAATCCCACAATGGAGAGGATAAGAAAATTGCTTTTCGTTTAATCAGAAAAAAAAATGCCACTCTTTAAGGTAGGGAGTTTTCTACTAAAGACTTACTGCATCAAATGTTATAGATTTCATATCCTCAGCAGCTGTTAAAATATCTTTATTAATGAAATCCACGTTATCTGGCCATGCTTCTGTATGTGCTATTTCCCATGCGTCACGCCAGCGCCTGTAATTCTTCTTAGCTACAGCATGGTGATCTTTTCTGATTTCATAACTTATAACACGTCCTTGAGGCCCAACTTAAAGCAAATGAAACACACTAAATTTACTATTTTTTTTTCCTGATTCAAGGTAACAAGTTAAAAACAAAGTAAACAGAATGGGTTAGTCTAAAATGTCTCCCTTTCCTTACCCTAACAAATTATTATATAAGATAATCAACTACACTTAAATTTAAACAAAAATCAATTGATCCTGTGCAGGTAAAAAGTGCCAGATTAACATCTTGGAGGCTGAAATTTGTCTACTCTGACTAGATGCAGCAGAGGCATTTGTCTCAAACCCGACCTGGAGAGAACACCTCTAGTGATGAGAAGAATTCAATAGCTATGGTCCTTTCGGGCTCTCATCTCTCTGCTAAAGCTGCCAACAATGGTATGGGCTCATCTACACTCCTGCAATAAAGTTATGCACTGTATCTCTCCAGTACAGATGCTGCAGGCACAAACTAAAAGGTTTTGAATGCCCATTAATATATTCCTTTTCAGATGGGATACAATTAATAAGAAGTAGGAACTTTTTAGTTTATGCCTGCAGCATCCACATGTGGGAGTTACAGCGCAGTGCCTGCAGGGCATAGCCTCGGTTATGCCTAACATTGGGGCGAGATTAAAGCAGGAGAGGGAAGGGGAGTGAAGAAGTGCCTTCTCCCAGCCTGATGGAGCAGCTAGAGAGAAGAAGTTGGGAGGAATGTGGGGATATTTGTAGGGAAGGCATCGATGGTTCCACTTTTTGGCCGTCACCAGGTACGTCACTGGATGGGAAGGTCTCCAACATTCCCCCATTTATGGTTCTGTTCTGTCAGTGTGTCTGAGTTCCAAAGTGCAAAGACCACTTTGAGGATGATCCCTATTCATTGGGGAATTGTAGGGGGGAAAAAACGACATGCCCTTAGTAAATTTTGAGGCTAAAGGGAGGATAGAAGGCTGTGAGGAATGCATACACAAGTGGGAGGAGACAGGAAGTCGAGTCCCTACCTCAAATCTGAGTCCAGTGTATAGAGAAGGGGGCTCTATATTTCCATCTTCCTCACAGGAAGGTGTGAAGTAGCCCATTCATCTTAAAGAAATGTTCTCAACTGAATGAGAACAGCTCATGGCGGAGATGATACAGCCTGAAACAAGGGGTGTTTATTGCTCCATTCCTCTCAAACCTTGTTTTCATCCCGCCCTCCTTATGTATCAGCTCTTGTGTGCCTATGTCAAGTCTGCTGGTTCTCAGCTCCTTGCCCTGGCCTCAGCATTGTAAGCACCAGGCATTCCTGTTCTCCTCTCCCCAGTACAGTCTCAGCATTGTGTACCATGCCATGCACGGACTATGCCTCACCCTGATCTCAGCAGTGAGTTTCTGTGCCACATGCACCTGTGCTCAGTGCCTTGCATAGACTCTGTTTATCATTCCTAAGGCAGGATAATTCCTCAAGCCTATCCCAGAAAATAAATGAGCTGCTCTGGCTGGGACTCTTGTGCTGCCTCTGACACCATCTGCAATGTGGCAACTAGTTCCTCCCATCTCATCCTCACCCCACCACTGCCATTTCAGCTTCATGGTCTCACCCTGTGTGACATAATTCAGTCAACCTAACCCCACTGTCGATGCAGCTAGGTTGATGGACGAATTCTTCCACAGACCTAGCTAATGCCTCTTGAAGGGGTAGATTAACCAAATCAATGGAAAAACCTCTTCCCATCAATGCTGGAACCATCTACACTATAGCACTATGGCTGCAGTGCAATAGCTATGCCACCTTAGTGTAGACATGGCCTAAGCTAGTCTCAGCCTTCATAGTAGAGCTGCTCATCCACTATGATCATGACTTCAGTGATGCAGTCTACTTACCTACACACAATCAAACAGGGGTGAGAAAAGAACAACCCAAGAATAGCAAGAAAGAGGCTAGAAAGGCAATACAAAGATACCAATAAAGCAATGATAAAAATATGGAGTGAAATTCAGCCCCATACAAACATCAGCATAAGGTCTGCACACATTATAACATCAAAATGCAGCCTAAATGGCTTACAGGCCATGTGCTGGCCTTCTGCACAGTGCTAGATTTCACCCTAGGTAAACAGTATATATAAATCTGAAAAGTCACAGCAAATCCTGTGGACATAGAGAGTGACTTCAAGTTTCTTTGATTAATGGAAAAGTAGCACTTGTTATATTAATATTATCTTTGTTGCTTCTGAAATAAACTCCAAAATGTGGTAAATCTAGGGTCTTTTACCTGCTCTTGATAGAAACAAGCTCATACCACCAGACCCAGTACCAGTTTCCACCACAGTGTCTCCTTGGTTGATATCCATCATCATCAGCATTGCATTAATATCCTAAGGATTAAAAGAGGAGTAATATACCAATGCTTCATATTCAAACAGTAATATGTTGGAATACTGCTTAAATGGATGGCCTGATTTTCAGCAGCGCTGAGCGTGCTTAGGTTCCACTGAAACCAACAGAAGGTGTGGTATGCTGCACCTCTGAACATCACTATGCAAGTGCATAAGCCACCTGAAGCTCCTGCAGTTATTCAGATCAACAAAACAACTATTAATAGAAGTAATTTACTAATACAGGCATGATAAGATTCTTTAATATAGTAAAACAAGTGACAAAGTATGATTGTGAAAGCTAAAATATCCCACTGTAAAACACTGACTTTCTAGTAGGAAGGAAGCTCTCTACAAGTAAATTGTACTGCAGTTTCTCCCTAAACTGAAAATGCATGAATGGGCAAATAAACATCAAAAAACTCTCCATTGGAGACTGTGTCTGGTTAGAACAAGGTTTTAAATTAGGACTGCCCAAACGTTTATATGTGAAATGCTGTTTAATAGAAATGCAAAGCACCTCCAGAGGCTGGAGATTGGAACTGTACATCTAACCAAAGTCAAAGTCCCCTAAATCCATGGCTCATTAGTCCCTTCACCACCCTAACCCAATGGTTCCGGTGCCCATCTTGTAGCTGGGTGAACTGGGCGTGGTCCTTCCTTTTTAAAACCAATCATCATCACCAACTGCTGTTTAAACCCGTTTTTAAGTTAAAATGGTTCAGTTGTGGAAACATCCATTGCAACAACTGACAACCCCCGCACGCGTGACTTACCTTTGGATAGGAAATGGTAGGTCCTCTCTTCATCAACATCACAAAATCTTCTAAGGCTGGTCTCCTTATCAAGAACTGAAACCCACTAGAAGTCCTGAACACTTGGCCCGGTAGCTTGCCTATTATCTCCAGGTGGCTAATAACGCCCCAATGGCTATTCAATTTCCCGACCGCCGTCAGGTTACTCATATGTCTAAACTCCGAGTAGGTCTTTCTGCGAAACTCCGCTAAAATCAAGTCCCCGGCTTGGAAAGTCCCGTCTTTAGCCGATGTGTTAGGGGGGCCCACAGGCGCGTCGGCTTCATCCCTCTGCGGCGGCGGCGCCGGGGCAGTCCTGGCAGCAGGGAGCTGGAGAGGGCGCGAGTCGCTGTCCTCCTGCCTCGGTTCCCCCTGCTCTGCGCGCCGCAGGTCCCTGATCTCTTCCGAGAGCAAAGCCTCGGGGAGCAGCCGGCTCACTCTTTCCAGGGGAGACAGGGCCCGCTCCCAGGCGCGCCTCCTCCGGCTCCTCACCCCCTGCCCCGGGTCCGCCTGCGATGCAGCCGGCGGGGAGGAGCCCGCTACCCGCGATGCAGCAGCGGCAGGGACCTGCTCTTCCGACTCGGCCCCCTCTCCCTCCCGGGGCGAGCCGGACCCCAGCGCTCTGAGCGCCCGCAGCGGACGATGGGCTGGAGGCAGGGGACCAGCACCCGGCGCCCCCGAGCGATCGCCAGCCACAAACACCCCCCTGCCCAGCAGCGCCCGCCTCCCGCACTGCGGCACCAAGGCGCCGGCGGCCTGCGCCCGACTCTCCCTTCCCAGCACTCGCAGGCTCAGCCGCCGCCTGGCCCACTGCAGCATGGCGGCGGCGCCGCCGGGAGAGGCCCGGGCGCTGCTCGCTGCCCCCCTGGGCAGGACTAGGGACTTGCTCACGCGCAGGCGGACTCGCCTTTGCCTTCCCCCTTCAGGAACCGCAGGGCCACGCGTCTCTACCAAGCCTGCGACGGTCCGGATCCACGTGTTCGCCCACATGGCCCAGGCAGCGCCGGCCAGGTTGGAGTCCAGCAGCTGCTGCTCCCTTCGCAGACAGTCCTATGCGCCTTCAACCCCCGCACCCTAATAGGGTGAGAGGTGAAAACACCGCAGAAAAATCCTTCCCCACAGAGGGGAAAGATTTGAACACTGCTTTAAAATGAATCCCGCCCGACTGCGAAGTGGGAGACACGATTGGATCACTTGATGGTTACCTGTTCTGTTCATTCCCTCTGGGGCACCTGGCATTGGGCACTGTCGGATGACAGGATGCTGGGATTGATGGACCTTTGGTCTGATCCAGTATCGCCATTCTTATGTTCTTAAGTAAGCGAGATTTGGAAGGATTTGAAATACAATCCCATAAACATTCCCATCTGTAAAAGGAAAATAACTGACTCTCAAATCTGTCCTAAAGATTACAATCATTAATCAAAAGCCAGTTAAAGTATTTTGAAGAAAAAAATTGTTATATGAATGCTAAGATTATTTATTATAGCCTCTTATAGTTGCTGCCACACACCCCTCCCCCCAAAACAAGAAAACAAAAAAACTAGGGTGACCAGATGTCCCCATTTTATAGGGACAGTCCCAATCTTCGGAGCTTTTTCTTATATGGGCACCTATTACCCCCCACACTCTATCCTGTTTTTTATACTTGCTGTCTGGTCACACTACAAAAAACATATCTTAGAAGTAACAACTAATCAGAAAAACATAGTTTAAATCTGGCTTCCAGTTCAGCTAGACAAAAACATGAAGCATAACATTTTGATTTAAATGAATCATACTGTAATTTAATTTTATTTTAGCAAAACAGTTTGGCACAAAAGACACAACATAGGTAAGCAGATATGCTGCTGCAATTTAATGCTTTTCAAAAACAAATACAATCAAAAGAAAATTACAATATGTTGTAAATTTGAATAGAACTTTGTCTAGAACAGAGGTGGGCAAACTTTTTGGCCTGAGGGCCACAGCAGGGTTCAAAATTGTATGGAGGGCCAGGTAGGGAAGGCTGTGCCTCCCCAAACAGCCTGGTCCTGCCCCCCTATCCGATCCCTCCCACTTCCCACCCCCTGACCATCCCCCTCAAGACCCCTGACCCATCCAACCCCCCCCCGCTCCTTGTCTCCTGACCACCCCCTCCAGAGCCACCTACCCCTAATCACCCCCACTAAGACCCCACCCCCATCTAAGCCCCCCTTCTCCTTGTCCCAACCGTGCCCTCCAGAGACCCCCTCTGCCCCTAATCACCCCCCAGGACCTCACCCCCATCCAACCCCCATGGTCCCTGTCCTAGCCACACCCTGTCCCCTGACAGGCCCCTTGGGACTCCCATGCCCTATCCAATCCCCGTCCCCATCCCCTGACCACCCCCAAGACCCTCTAGCCCTTATCCAACCCCCCGACCCCCTTACCATGGTGCTCAGAATAGCGTGTTTGGCCCGGAGCTGCAAACACACTGCTGCACTGATCTGACGGAGCGCACAGTCCCCTCTCCCCTGAGTGCTGCTTGCGCGGCGCGCTGCGGGGTGGGGGGACAGCAGGGGAGGGGGGAGGAGTTAGCCTCCCCTGCCGGGAGCCTGGGGGGCCAGACAGAATTAGCCCGCGGACCAGATGTAGCCCGCAGGCCGTAGTTTGCCCACCCCTGGTCTAAAAGCTTGTTTTCATTTACTATGCATAATGGTGGAGAAGGAACAACTGCAAAATCACTAGGCCGGAGGTCAGGGATTGATTACGTTTTCTGAAGATTTAAGGTTTTTGTCTATGCTGCACCATAGTCCGAGCAATTTCTTTGCATCTCTATTTTTCACAATGAATTATAAGGCCTCCATCTGCAATGAGCTCAGTGTGGGAACTCACTCACAGGGAACTCACTACAGGATTAGAGCCTAAGAGGGAATCCACTGATGACGTGCCTATTTAAAAACAACAATATCTGAAAACCTAAAACTAAGAAAAAAGCCATTTAACAATCTACCCTCTCTCCTCCTCCCATCCTTTACATCCTTCTGTAAAATTCATTTCTGCTGTGTTGTTTAGAAGTGAATTACTTCACTGGGAAAAAAAAAATCAAAACTTCATTATTTGCATCAGAACCATAAGATGTACACAGCCCACAGTGAGTTCTTATATTGTTACTGTAAATTATTATGTACTTTCTCATCCCTTGCCATCATCCCTGTGTAAAATTTTCAAATGCGCCTATGTGACTTATGAGCCCAAGTCCTGATTTTAAAGGCACTTTTGAAAATGTTACTGGTTGTCTTTTCTCATGTTTCTGTAAAGTGACTACCGTATTTCCGGGTGCTGTAAATCAAATAAATAATCATGTTAAGAGCTCTTGAAGATCTTCTGGCTGTGAGATATGCATGGTTTTAATGGTGAACATAAGTCATGATACATTAATACTTACAGTCTATAAACTACAATTTTAAACTGTTTACATTCAGAACAGGTTTCTGGGCTTTTCCTGCTCCCCTCTTCTAGGGAAAACTATATATGATAGAGATACATTGGTCATTAGCAATATTTTCATTGATTTTTCCATCATATTAATTTTCCCCATGTTAAAGGAAGTAGACAGGAATTATTAAATGAGAGAGTATGAAAAAATTACATTTGCAAGGAAGTATTTATCTCATGCTTCTTCTGACTGTATGGGCCTTAAGGGAATATGGAAGATATGTAATGGGTACAATACAGAAAGGACTATGTATGTATTTAATATGCATCCTGAAAAGCTGGTGATGCATCTGAAATGTACTTTTTTTAAAAAATAATTCTTTACAGTGTACTGAATTATGATAATCATAAATGAAATTAATAAAATTAACCATTAATCCAGGTTTACAGTTGGAAAGCTTAATGGTACTAGCTAAGCGCTCCTATTGTGCTAGTTTGGTTGTAGCTTGAATCAGCAGAATTGTACTTTTGCAAGCATAGTTTATTCCAGCCCCACCCCTCCCCAAAACAACACCAGGTGAAATAAACTAGACTGGCAAAAGCATAGTTTTGCAGTTATAACTGTGTCCACATTAGGGACCTTCTGCCAGCACAGCTCTGTTGGTCAGGAATCACACTTTTCACACCCCTGTTTATATGTAGATCCGGCCTGATACAACAATTTGCAGTGCACTATCTTAACAAGCAGGGGAAAGAAGCTAATTATAGAAATTACAGAAGAAAAATCTTTCTTAAATCATCTAGTCTACTTCCTGATAAGTAAAGGATTGTTCTCTAGATTACACTCTCTAGTGCTTTTTCCATTCTTGCTTAAAACCACTGAGGCTTCCACCACTACTCATGGGAAAATATGTTTCATTTGAATAGACCCCATTGCCCAAGACTTTTTTTCTGAGAGCCAGGCTATATTTTCTATTTCCTATCATTCCCACAGGATAATGGAGCAGCTAATACACAACTCAATTAATACAGGAGAGTAACATAATGCCAATCTACATGGGTTTATGGAAATCAGATCCTGTCAATATTTTTTTTTTAATAAGATCAGAAGTTTGGCGTTGATGTAAAAGACTTCTGTACCTTCCCCACCCCTGAACCTCGAAAGCTTGTATCTTCCACCAATGGAAGTAGATCCAAATAAAATATATTGTCTCTCTCAACTTCTGTAAGGCATTTGACTTGGTACTGCATGACATTTTGATTAAAAAAAGAGAACAATATAAAATTAATATGGCACACATTAAATGGATTAAAAATTGCCAGATTGGTCTCAAAATGGTTCTCTGTTTTCAATTACATCATAGACAGGTGTGTTTCTAGTGGGCTTACCCAGGGATCAGTTCTTGGCCTTATGCTATTAAGCATTTTTACTAATGACCTGGACAAAAACAAAATCATCTCCGAAAAGTTTGGAGATGACACAAAAGTTGGGGGAGTGGTAAATAATGAAGAAGAAAGGTCATTGGATTACTTGGTAAGGTATGTGCAAGAAAACAATATGAATTTTGATTTAACTAAATGGGAATGTGTATGTCTAGGACCAAATATTTAATAATGCGCTCTTCAATCTATCAGATAATAGTATAACACAATCCAATAGCTAGAAGTTAAAATTAAAATCAGACTGGAAATAAAGTGTACATTTTTAACATTGAAAGTAATTAACCATTGGTACAATCATGGTGGATTCTCCATTACTGACAATTTTAAAATCAAGATTGGATGTTTTTCTAAAAGCTCTGCTCTAGAATTACATTGGAGACTTTCTGTGCCCTGTGTTACACTAGAAATCACACTAGATGATCACATGGATATCTTCTGGCCTTGGAATCTATGAATCTTTTGATCAGTTCTGGCAGAGAAAGCAGATGTTTCTGCAGTATTTACTCTTTCCCAGTATCTAACAAGGATATGAACCTTAACAAAATATGCAACAATTGTGGCCCAGGCATCCCTTGGTTCAGACACATTATATCCTACATTTGACAGCCCTGCAAAATTAGAAGCCTCACAAAAACTTTTTAAAAAAAGGTTGTCATACACACAGCTCTTGACACCTGCCCACCCCCAAAATCCCCAGCACACAGAAAGTACCTCCCATAGCTGTCAAAGTGTCCAGGACCCCATCTTTCACCCTTGATACCCACAACCCTCTCCCGTGCCTCAAAATACTATTTGAAGACACATCACACACCCCTGACCTTCTCCCCTGCCACCCTCAGTTCCCCCACCCAGACTCCCACTCCTGCCTGCCACATTCAGCTTCTCCTGGGACACCCACTCCCTCCCCCTATCACACTCAGCCCCCCCACTCCCTCTCCCTAACACACTCAACCCCCCCATTCCCTCTCCCTAACACACTCAGCCCCCCCACTCCCTCCCCCATCACACTCAGCCCCCCCACTCTCTCTCCCTAACACACTCAACCCCCCCATTCCCTCTCCCTAACACACTCAGCCCCCCCACTCCCTCCCCCATCACACTCAGCCCCCCCACTCTCTCTCCCTAACACACTCAACCCCCCCATTCCCTCTCCCTAACACACTCAGCCCCCCCACTCCCTCCCCCATCACACTCAGCCCCCCCACTCTCTCTCCCTAACACACTCAACCCCCCCATTCCCTCTCCCTAACACACT